>WOUH02070351.1:0-10091 GCA_009936405.2 Stevia rebaudiana
AATCCTGCATTATTCCTCCTCTTTAATTTGAGTACCATTGTGATATACTTTTTTTAAACTTAAAAAATCTAGTACGGTGATATAGTACTGTATTTGCAAAACAACTAAATTTACATATACTGTATTATAAAAAAACAAGTTATACAAGTACGGTATTAAAACAACTAAATGTACATGTACTGTATTTTTAAAACAATTGAATGTACATATACAGTATTCTCAAAACAACTAAATGTACATGTACTGTATTCTCAAAACAACTAGATATAAATGTGTTGTATTATAAATCTTTCATTTCCCGTCTTAAAAAAAATAGATTTTTTGTATTAGATTAATTTGTATTATATTCCTTTGTATTAGATTCTTTTGTACTAGATTCTTTTTAAGTTTCAAAAAAGTATATAACTATGGTAATCAAATTAAAGAGGAAAAAATGTTTGCTTTTAAGGTATAAAAAAATATTTCCGTATGAAAAAATTATGATTGTTTAAAAGAATGTGAGGGGAAATTTAAAAAGTCAAAAAAGTGGGTTTCCACCATTACCATTTTCCTTCTTTTTCTACTTGCATTTCAATCCCCTACAATCTTAACCATTGATTAAGCAAATGAAAGGCCGGGATTTGTTCCTATTGTTTTTGGTAAAATAGTGTTTTTAGCGGAACCAACCTCATTCAATATATAGAAGATGCTAGTTTTTAAGACAATCCCGGTTCCCACACCACTCAAAATTCTCAAATAGTGTCTTGAATTCTATGTTTATGATCATTGCATTAGCTATGTACTATGCATACACGTATAATATGTTCAAGTCAAGCGGTAGAGAATTGTGTAATTTTATAAGTAGCTTAGAATTTTGTTAATTATAACATACAAACAAACATGAAATTTAATATTGAAAAAAGAGATAAATGCAACCCGCAAATTGTTTTTGTTATTTCTTATTATAAAAACATATTTTCCCATTAAAATCACAATCTTTTCTATATTTTATGTTTCGGTTTATATAGTTTTAAATAACTCTGAATAGTGAATTCTATATCTTATTCAACTCAATTAGACCCAACAGTAATCATGGTTTGCATTCTCTACTTTCTTTATATGGATAACTTTTGAATGGGGATGGGGCTATGGCCCTACTTTTACATTACACACGATTGAAATGATATCCATGATCGTAAAGTTCTATCTCTCTCTCTATATATATGAATGGGTGTTTGTGACTATTCACCCGTCAAACTCGGCACACCAAAATTATAATCATGGTTTTAAAATTAATTGAAAAAATAATAGACATTTTACAATATATTATCATACATATTTTTATTATTACAAAGGTGACAATTTACTATTATACAATACTTAATCAATTAAATTAAACACACAAAACAAAATTAAAATGTTAATAGTTCAATTGGATAGAATTCTTAAATAAAATAAATTCATTTTTTAACAAAATTTTCTAAACTTCCTTCTTTTAAAACTACAACTTGTGTTCATATTGGTCCCTATAGCATTTTTCAAGCTCTTCCATCCTTTTAAATAAATCTAATCCGGTAATGATTTCTCTTACTCATTTCCCACTTTTTAAAGTTTTTGCAAGTTCAACAGAAGAAAATCTTTCTCTCTAACTTTGAAGATTTGAAGTGCCTAGGGTACAATTTCATTTATTTTCTCTGCTCATTTTCAATATTTCATGTTGTTCAATTCATTGCTTAGATAAATTTCTTGTATAAACATAAAAACAAATTGGGTTTTTACACAAGCACACACAAGAACACTTTTATGTTTTCTAGGAACACATTCAACAGATCCTATAGGTGTGTTATCAACCTCAAATAACTTGGTCCAAAGAACCAAAGATGAAATTTAATGTGTTATCTTTCATTTGTAGTTAGAATCACTTGATTTGGATGTCATATGCTATGTCAAATCTATTTTCCAAGCTTGAAGTGTAAAACTGTCCAAGTGTCAGCTTATATAGGCATACTTGGAGATGTGGCATGTGTTCACTCAAATAGTTTGATTCATTACTTTATGTAAAGTTTAATATGCTAAATAATAGACCCAACTAGGCTTACATTATTTTCAATTTCGTACAATATACTACGAATTTATACATTTCTGTTGTCAAAACTATTCATAGTTTGACAGCCGTATGCTCTTGAATTTTTATTGAGCTAGCAATCTGTTCATCCAAAATTTATAACAAAAATATTTCTGGAAACCTAACACACATAATCAACTACTGTCCAAATTTAATAAGTTAAGTCCACTGCTTACTCAGTCAAATAAATTCGTGCACAAACACAAAAAATTACAAGAATCTGTTTGAAAAATTCTCTCACAAAGGACCTCACTAAAGCACATGGATTGAACTTTGAACACATCTAACATGTTCAAAAGAGTAGTTCAAGTTATTTAGATGCTTCATAAATACATATATACATAGGTTAAGGCTTGTTTGGTTTGTGCTTGTTGGATTTCATTTGGAACTACATTACTCTATTATATTATCATTAACTATTTGCAAGATGAGTTTACAACTCCCTCTTTTAATTATTCATTGTTTTCAAATTTGGTGCTGAAACATTTACATTATACAAACTATATTCATTGTTGTACACTTGTACCTTTGAGCTATGTTGTCTTGCAATACTTGTTCTAAACCAGTACATAAACTACATGCATATTGATCATTAACTGTTACAAGCCACAAAGTGTGGTGATACACCTATTGACCTTACCAAGCCACCCTACCGGTGATCACACTTTGCATTACATACATCATAGCATAGTTTGATAATACTAAGCAGTTCAAGTACATTATACAATAACGTAGTGTTGGATCTACGTATGTTCAGGTTACAAGGGTTAATTAATAAATAGTTAGATGTTTAGTTCCACAACTAGTCTTGTATTACATGTTCGATCATGTTACAATGCTAACCTTTTGAACTACATTACAACTGTTTTACAAATCATTGTAACTCACCAACTACCTTTTGTAGTTGACACTTGATTTCATAAATGTTTTAGGTACAAATTAGTGTGAAGCTTGATTAATTTGTTATGTTCAAGTTTATTAGAATACATGAATGCTAGAAGAAACATTTTGTTATGTTTAAGTGTAGTTGAACCATATCATTTTGTTTTGGTTGTATTTTGAGATGTTAAACAATGTAATTTGGATGATTTAATCAATGAAATTTAATATTAGTAAACTATTATGGTATTGGAAAATCATGAGGTCACGCCGGTGTTTCCGCCACCCGCAGGGTATGACAATTTAAACAACTGATATATAAATAGATAATGTAAACATAATTATAGGGGTATGATCCATTAAAAACACTATTTTGTCTAAAAATAATATGAACAAATTTTGGTTATTAAATTTGCTTAATCAACGGTTAAGATTCAATTTGATTTAAATGTGAGTAAATAAAGAAGGATGGGGTATTGATGAAAACTTATTTGTTGACTTTTAAAACACCCGCCATTGTCACCCACCACCACGTGCCGACACCTGACACTACTCACGTCATCCGCAATTTTAAAATGGTTTTAAACATAAGAGTATCCTTATTGGTAACTTTACTTGAATACGCTAAGTCAAACATTTTTTAAAAAACTCCTTAATGACTTTTTTTTATTATAAAAGCCAATCCAAACACTTTTTGAAAAACTCATTTTCAAAAAGTTATAAGCTAATAAGCACTTTTGTAATAAAAAAGCAATCTCATTCACCCCCTAATACTCATTTAATTTTCATGGATATGCAAAATAAATATATTATTAATCAAGTTAATTTTATATTAATTAATTATGAACTCTTTAAATTTTTTTTATTAAGCTGATTTTTGAAACACTTTTTTCATAAATAAGAATTATTTGTAACCGTTACGTCAAATTTTTAAAAAGATATATATCTTGACGATTATAAGTGTTAACATATTAAATTGTATTTTATTCGACTTGTGTAATACACAAGGTTATTCTATTAATGCCACATACATGATTTTAAAAATATAGTATTATTACGTGAATAACATTACATGTATTCAATCTGTGTACCATCCGAGATTTAACCTAGTGATATAATATATAATTGTATGCTATATACTAAATATATTAGGAAATTTTTAATTTTAAATCAACAATCTCATGTACTTCGTTGATGTAAACCTAAATAATTGAGAAGTCAAAAAATTTACTTTTATTTACATAGCGAAGATAAATTGATAAATAAATGGTATGAAGAATTTTGAAAAATAATCTTAATTATGAACTTAGAATTATAATAAGATAAAATTAAATAAGAGAAATTATAAGAAGAAATGTGAGATTGATATGTGAAATTTAATGGAATTCTTTATTATAAAAAATATTAAAAAATAAGCAAGTTGCAACCATATATTAAGAATAATGTTTCAAATTTTATAACTAATTTATAGTATTACCCTCACTAATCTTTCTTTGATACTACAATAAATCACTCATCAAGGATTGAATCTTTCTTTGATACTACAATAATTCACTCATCAAGGATTGAAGCCTTGACTTTATTTTTAAGAGGTATAAGCTTCTATCAAGTATGTTAATATTGGCTTTATCATAAATTTCAATTACAATATTTTATAAAAATTTAATTTAGTTATTTAAATGTTATTATCCATGGGGATGGTTCACGAGAAACCACTTTTTATTCGAGAACAAAAAACCATACTTAAGTGAATTTCAAACATTTATCATTTTTTATTCTTTAATATTTTATTAAAAATAGTTTGCACCATATATCACAAATTTTACCACGTCAAAAATAAAAAATTGCGACGTAAGTTGTAGTATATGTATACGACTTATATGTAGTATACTTAAATTATACATTTTTTAACGACTATTTGTAATATACATAGATACATAAAAAACCTTATAGGAAATGCGTAATGTAGCCTAAAGCACTAAAATATATGAATTATCATCATACTGTATATATATAGTATGTCATATTATAGTAATATTACACATATGCAGTATACATAAAAAGATGAAAAAATAAGAAAAATTTTGAATAAATCTTTTATAGAAACACAAATATAAATTTAAAGAAGTATAATTTTAAATTATCATTATACTGCATATATGTAGTGTTAAAAATTTATTAAATTATCATTATACTGCAGTATGTAATATTAAAATTTTATGACGCAATTGTTTTCTATTTAAATATGGCTTCATTATATTTGTTTGAAAGAGGAGAAAAATTGTTATTCAATGGTGTAATTCGTTTTAAAAAATAATAACGTAAGAAAAAATACGAAATTTTTAATTCTTGCATGATTGAGTGTTTTTTTCATAAACCTTCCCCTATTATCCATTTGGATCAAATACAAACCTTAATATTGATTAATACTAAGATTTGAGTGTTCGTATTGTAAATTTAAATTTGGAGACTTTGAAGTTGTGAAGTTACGGTTTAATACATCCAACTAAATATGATATTTCGGCTGGAGTTCATCGAAAATATGTCGACATCTCTTGTAGGAGATTTTATTGAAGTGGTGTTTTGGATAGGGATTAATTGTGATCGTTAAACTGTATGAAAAATATTCTTACTTTCTCCACATTTTTCGTTGTAGACTACACATGTCACCTTATACGCCCTACGAAAAGAAGTTGATACTCCAATTGCTTTTCAAAATTAATGCGGAAATAGACAACTTTTCTGCTGTAAAGCAATAGGTTTTGTTATTGACATAGTGTTTGGTACATTCCATTAGTTGAAAGTATACGTTTACAGAATTGAATTTCGTTAACTAGGTAAAGCCTATGATTTTTGGATCGTTGTTTTAAGTTTTTCCACAAATGAACTGAGTCGAGCCAGCATTAACAATCCGAGCTAGAAAGAGTGATCAACTCGAGTCATTTCTTATTTGCCAACTACTAACTAGTTCATTTAAAAAGGATGATAAATTTTCTTAATACAACTATACAAGTTTGAAATAACAACTTAACAACACTTCTAATTTATACAAAGACTCAAATAACAACACAATCAAACAAATATTATATTAAATCTCACTCGACAATATGGTCTTAAGGATGATGTGTGAGATGAGGTTATATCTTACCTTTGTTCCATGAGATTAGGGATCTAGATGAACCGACTTTCAACAAGCAATTTGTGGTTCGACGGAAAATTGTTTAATAAATGAACGAACATGAAAATTCATTTGTGTTGGTGAATTTTCGGTAATGTGTTTGTTTATATGCATTTACATTCGTTTGTTTATTTCATTCATATAATTTGTTTTATATTTAAATGTTTAGTATTTAATTTATTACCGTAAATTTTTATTTTTATACTTTTTATTTCAAGTTGAAAAAAATTTTATGTTTACGATTATTATATTAAGTGTTTAACTTTATATTTATTTAAAAGGAAAAATATGTATAACTTTTAAGATTAAGAATGCTAATTTTTTCTTAAAGTAGATATTTTCATTTGTATTCTCGAACCGTTCGTGAACAAGTAAAATTTCTTAATGAACGAACACGAGCAAATAAATTTCCGTTTAGTTAGTATTTGTGAAAATTTTGAATGTGAAACAAACGAACACGGACAAGCTCGTTTGTGTTCGTTTAATTCGTTTACAAGCTTTGCATGACTTACATGAGATAGTTAGGCTGCTCCCGGTGAATAGCTAGCTCATAAAAACGTACTTATTTATTTATTTATTTAAAATTTATAGGATTTATTTTAAACTTACAAGTAGGGGTGAGCATAGTTCGGTTTTGACCTAAAACCATAACCATAACCGATATGTCGGTTCAATAAATATCTTAACCATAACCGATCAGTTTTGGCGGTTTCGGTTAATCGGTTATAACAGTTTAGTGGGTCGGTTATGGTTCAGTTAACCGTTAAATAAATATAAAATTGTATATTTAATAATAATAATATCAAATTACCACTTAACAAAATGATATCCATAAATTTAAACAAACGTTCAATTAAACCATTAACAAAGCGATAAGATCTAGTCCATAAAATCAAAAAAACACTTTTTTAAATGAAGCATCAGTCGGCCAAATGTTATATATTAAGTTATTAAATATTAATATTTGGCACAAGTAAATCCTTGATTCTATTTTTTAGGTAATTGATTCAAAATTTCAAATCAATTGCAAGTTCTCTTGCATAGCCTTGAGGCTTACGCACCTTATGGTATTTCGTCTAATAAAATATATAACAAAAACCAACCCGCTAATTTCAATTATTAAAAAAACATTTAACCGAACCATCGGTTTTTCATTCGGTTCGGTTTTATGTGTTTGATTTTATCAGTTATAACGGTTATGGATCGGTTAATTTGGTTTTCTGCACACCCCTAGTTACACGATAGAAATTTAGTTTGAGCGAGACAACAAATGCGCTACCTTTGCCCACACATGTACACGAGCCAACCAGCTTTAACTAAATTACAAACGACCAAATTTGCTTGTAACGCGATGCATTTAGGTTAGTGTTACAGTTTGAAGGTCAGATAACTAGGTCTTGGGTTAGAACCTGACCGACAGAGGGGTTTTCCTAATTCCATCAGGTTTCCTCTCATTTGGGGCGAGCGAGTATCGGGTTGTCACATTTTAAACGATTCCTTGTGTAAATGTCTGACATGTTTGCCATAATAAGGTCGGGTGACCACGTATTTTGTGTTAAAATAAAACTAAATTATGAACAAATTTTTATCGAGCTTATTACTAATGAGTTACAAATTTACAATACACGATTTAGTTCTTCAGCCAAAAAAGAATAATGCCTCATAAAGAAAATTAAATATTCTGTTGCTTTTATAAAATTCACAATTTTTTGACACGTATTGTGTATACACGAAATGTTTTATTAAATTAGCATAAAAATGGGCTCGAGTCATTTTCAGCTTTACGGCTGTGAATTTCTAACACGAAATTTTGTATGTAGTATAACTTGGTTTGGGTCAGTTTAGGGTTAAACTCGTGAACCTGTCTAGCTAAACAGTTCGGGTTCGTGTCAAGACATGAGTTGATCGGTTTAACCCATTTATAGTTATTTAAATATTTTTATACGTGTTTTATGGTAAAAATAACTTAGTTGGGTATTTATTATTAAAAGTCATAGTTGGCCAGGAAGGGAGGGCAATATAAGCGAACGCTCGGGTTTTAAATTTATATTTTATATGAATAAATTTTTTTATATAAGAAGCCGTGATTTAATTTTGTTTCAATACACCAAAATATAAATTCAAACTACAAAGTTTGAAATTACCTCAGTAAACTTCACTAACATTAAATTTTGGGTTAATAAGCTAAGGATCATTGTAGCATATACATGATCGATAAACTGAATCACATAATCTAGGTTTTTTTACAACTTTTCATAATTTCGTCTCCTGTTGGATATACATCTTCAACCGATATAAACATCTTACAAGCACTTTGATATCATTAACACACATAACCAACTATTTGAGTTTCACTATATCAGATCGTATGAATCGTTTGATCGTTGAACTTGGGTCAACACTCAAACTAGGAAAGATCAGTCAAATCACCTAACCTGAAACATCACTTGTAATTATAATTGTTAACTCATACGTACCAATATACCAGATAAAGCCCAACACAAACACACATTAATCTTATTTTATTTGTAATATGAAATTGGGTTTGTAATCAACAATTAATCTCCATCCGGAGATCCATGACTGTCACGGAATAAAAATAAGTTTTTATTTTCTTTTTAAAGCAATGTTTTATACTTCTCATAATACATCGTTGTTTATCACTTGAACCCCATGAGTACTAGAAACGTCACTACATATATTACTAGAAAAAGTAAGCAAAATGAACATTAAGATGCATGAATTGAGAAACTTCATTTTCAAATTTCAACAACTAATCATCAAAAAGTGATAAAGTGAAGGGTGTAAGAATTCCAACAATCCTAAATTGCTCTTACTAAGCCATTAAGCCAACTATCATAACACGATGATAATGTAGTTTGAAAATGGGTTAAGGAACTCAATGAACCCAAAGATATTGTTTCTTGATGTGATGATCACATTATTTCTTGCCTTCAGACTAGGAAATCCACTACAAAATATCTTTTGTTTGATTCTTTATTAACTAATTATTTCAAATTAAATTTGTATGAAGTTATATATATATTAACATCAATTTCTGTAAGACAGGAAAACTGATTCTCAAAACATAAATATTTACTGGACTATTCAAAGGTGAGATTCAAACTTAAGAGGAAATTTCAAATACTAGGATATGATAAAGCATATATTGGACAGTTTTATTTGATGTTTCAAATAGCAAAGTAATTCATTTATTTTCAAATACTAGGATATGATAAAGCATATATTGGACAGTTCTACTTTTCATAAAAGAAAAAAACATATTGATGTGAGGTATCATTGAATTAGGAATGCTATTGAAGATAAGTTGTTGGAACTTGATAAAGTTCACACCGATGATAATTGTTCCGATATGTTGACTAAAGCTCTAGCAAGGGAGAAGTTGAAGATTTGTTGCTCGATCGCCGGGATGGCGAACTCATTCTCATAGGCAAAATGGGGGAGATTTGTTGGGTATTTTGACCCATGAGAATGGCCCAAGCCCATGGCCCATTCAACAAAATAATATGGGGTATAAAAAGAAAAAGATGGCAGCAATGGATAGTAGGAGTGGTGTGAGTGCAGCCACAAAAGAAAAAGAGAGAAAGAGCAAAACCCATTTTCGTGTTTCTTGACCTAGCTGCCTTTTTCTGTAGTTTCCCAGAGATTCAATGGTCGGATCGTCCTCATTTTTGGACAGCGTCTTCATTACATTGGGACGGCCTTATCCAAAGGTTGAATTGTGTTCGTGACGTCTGGAAGTCGGGTTTCAGACCCCGTGTTCGCAGCAGTCGTTTTTGGGTGATTCCTTTCCTTTTTGTCTTTGATTTGGTTCCATATGCTTGACGTTATGTATTCCAAGTGTATGATGATTGTTGTATGCCTCTAGTATACCTAGAGAAGACTTTGTATTGCTCTAATTTGGTTGAT
>WOUH02070382.1:0-10091 GCA_009936405.2 Stevia rebaudiana
GATGTTAGCACTTATACTTGGCACACTATAGGCTTGAATACGCGGTAGTTGTTATGAGTGTTTTTGCATATATGCTAGGGTATTATTTGAAAGTATGAATTGCGAACCTTTGATTCTCGATACTTATACGTATTCGCTATCTTGATATATAAACATAAAACCTATGTGATTCACCAACTACCTCGTGTAGTTAACACTTTTTCTTATATGTTTCAGGTGAAACTTAGATTATGAGCTTGTTGGATATGCTTAGACATGAAGGACTTATTTTGATCATTTCTATCTTGATATGTAATTTGAACATGTTTGGTATCTTGTTGTAAGACAATTGAAACTGGTGTTTAATATTATGAAACTTTAAATAGAAATCATGAGCTTATGAACAGTTGCGGCGCGCCCCGGCGTAATTACGCCATCGGTCGGGGTGTGACACTTTATATTTCTGTCATCTCAGCATTATTACCGCATCACATTTTCCCCACTTAACTAAGTATCATTTCCCATTCCCCAACCTCCCCCACCATCTTATTTCTGTTTTAATTACTTTTGTAATTTTTAAAAAGTAATTAATTAAAATTCATTAAAATTAAAATAATAACAAAGATTACAAGATAATTAAAAATAAAATAAAGCTTAATTGAAAAGAAGATCGCAAATCATCGATATTTTTGTGCGATTTTGTCTTTTATTTTCTTGATCGCCTCGCGATGAGCATCTACGAGATCATCGGTAGGCGTGGGCGACATCATCACTTGGAGGTCCTTCCGAATGGTCGCTTCTTGCTTTCAAATAGTCGCGTCTTGCTTGAGTTATAATTTTTCCATTTGAATATTATTCTAAACATCAAGTTTCTCAGCGATAGAAATTTTGTTGTCGGAAGATTGACGATTCAATAATGGCGCCTGCTTAGCTTTATCTCGATCACCCAGTCATTGTGGTCCCGGTTGGCTTTCGTCTTCATCTTCATCCAAGTCGAAGTCCACCTAAAATTTCGGGCATTCGAGCCACCTGGTGAAAACTTGTTTGTCGTAGATGTCTTGGTTCTTTTGAAAGATTGTGACTCTTCGTCGGGAACCAGATGCCACTTTGGTGAAATTTTAACATCCCAAACAGTGTGTTGGTTAAAAGCTACACCATGATTTTTCATATTGTTTTCATGTTCCACCGCTTTCAAAACATCCATGTCACTCATACCGCTCCGCCTTTGATTGAGGATGTTGTTATATATACCATCAAACTTGGTTATTTTGCGTCTAAATCCCTCAATTTGGAATAAAGTTGGTGACGCACCTTGTAGTTTCCATCAAGTTGGCCTAACACATCATGCCATTTTTTCGTGGTTTCGATCCATAATTTGTTTTTTATTTAAGTATTACCCAAATCAAAAAAACAAACTTGCTATTTGTAAAATTTCAAAACAAACAATTTATAAATATTTTATTTATGAAATATTGAAACAAGCATTTTACCCCTTGTATTCTCCCCGGAAACATCAATGTAACATTGGCCTAGCGCCAACTCTTCTCCCTCGTCCAAGCCTTTGGTGGTGCCGGACCGATAGCCGTCAGTTTGATAGTAGTGGCGGTTTATGTATTCTTCTTATCGCGTTGTGGTAGCGTTTCAGGAACAACATCCACCTCCGATTGTGCTTGGAAATCCAACTCCGAAGGCGGTTCAAATCTTGTTCAGAGTATGATCTGGGCAATTTCCAATGATGGGAGAAAGTGCACTTCGGATAGAGGTCACCGGCTCAAACCTGAGGAGGGAGAGGGTTTACGGATTTCATCCGGTTCCCGCTTATCGCGCCGGGGGGGGGGGGGGGGGGGGGGGGGTACGGTCTCACAAGGTCGAGGAATCAACCATGGCTATATCATCTGGCTACCGGTGCATAGCACGTGAGATCCTATGCTTTTCAAATAAAAAAAAAATTACTAGACACGTAGTATCAGCAGTACCATCACTCCATTAACAGAAGCATAGAGTGTGACAAAATTGCAAAATCACACATCCATTTGCTTTGCATAAATTATATACTTTTTAGACGAATCTTCATATATATATTTGTTAAATACTTAAATGGTACGTATGTATGACGAAAGAGATAATATTATTTAATTTTTGTTTCTAGAAGAATAAAAAACGCACCGAGTTGCTTGCAATTTTTTATCAACTATAAAAACCGAATAGTAGTTCCTATAATATATTTAGCCCCGTGTTTTGCCGATAAAGAAAGGTCTTTACTTAAGGCTACATTGCCCGTCGTGGGGGTGGTGATATGGCCGACCGGTGTCGACAGGATCACCATAACCTTTCTTGTTTCGGTGCCGAAATCAGCCCCGACGTCTCCCGATTCTCGTCTCTTCTTTTGCCTTCTTACTAAGCCACATGACCAAAGTTTGAAATCTTTCTACACTAATAAAAGAGTATCTCAAATGACATGTGTCTCTTTTTTAGCTACTCTAACATTAGACTGACATTTGTCATTAACATGTTAATTCTCTAATTTTGTTATAATTTTAATTATAGAAAGTTAATAATTGTTTTAAATAAGACAAATGATTTAGGTACGTTACCATATTTTAAATACGACAAATGATTTAGGTTCATTACCATATTTTAAATACGGCAAATGATTTAGGTATGTTACCATATCTAAAACTATTTTCACAGGGTTACTCAAATTAAAATTAAAATTTTCAAGTAAAAATATATTGACTAATTGTTTATTTTACATAATTAATTCTTATTATCGTTTCATAAGTATTTTAGTTTAAAAATCATACTTAACTTCTCATATATTTATAAAGCCGTTGAACTGTAAAAATTGATTTTTTACCCTAATAAGTTTACTCTCTCCAGAGTTACATATTATTCTACTCTCTCTACACTCTTCTTACGTTCTCACAAACTTCACCACTAATCTTCAATTTATATCAGTTTTTTTTAAATGAGTTCAAGAAGATGGAGCCATGAGGAGGAGGTTCATTTGACCCACTGACTTGGATTCTTGTGAAAAAAGGTGAAGAACCCATGTTCTTGCGTATGGGATTTTGGGAACAAGTCCATCGGGTGCAACACTATATAAAAATATGGATTCGTTGAACATGATAGCACAGAGAATGTGTATATTATATGAACTCGATCTTAAAGAGTTAACAAAAAACTTAATATGATGACTATATTTTAATATGTAACCCAAGTGTAAAAACAACACATGTTTAAAAACAACATGTGTGTTATATCTTAAATCGAAGAGCACAAATTGATTTAGAAAAAATAACATATGTGTTTGATCATAAAATGAAGAGCACACATTGAATTTTGGTTAACTCTCTAATATTATGTTAAAAAAAAACACACGCTTTGTATATATATCTCTTATAATAAAGCATTTAAATTAATTTCACATGACATTTACATATTTTTTCCAACATTTCAAATGTGTTTTTTTAAATTAGATAGTTTTATATTTAAATTCAAATTTTGTTTTATCATTTATATATTACTTTTATTATTCATAGTAGTATACAATACTTAAAATTAGTAACTAACATATAAATTATCATATAGTTTAATAATGATTTAAAAATAAATTTCACTATTTTTGTTTCAGTTTGTTAATGTTTAATGTTTTAGTTTGTTCTGATTTAATTATATGTTATATAAAGTAACAATGTTTTTATTGTTTCATGTAATACATTTATATGAATAAAATTTTACTTCATACGAAAATTTGTTAACATTATAACATTATATCTTTATCATGCTTGTATTTGTAATACACGGAATTCATAACCTAGTATATATTCAAATTTATATAATAACTTGTTTATATTGGGAATCCTTGTGACAATATTCATCGGTTAAATCAAAATTCTTCTACGACATTTCCCATTTCTTCCATATATATCTTACATTATCTTCTTTTTTTTTTATCTAGAACGACGTTTTTTCACACGTCTATCCATGAACAATGTCAATTACTCGACCTTCGTCAGAATCCACGATGACACCAGTGAGCAAAAACCTCGTGAAATGAGTAAACCCAAAATTTTATGTTAGTGTTAGAAATTCACACCACTACTTTCAAAATTGCCTATAAATCTAAATTTCAATATATACAATCAATTTAAAAATGGTCAATCCGTGAATATGTGGCGCCCCGATTCCTGAAGTCCAGCCACATGATCAGATTTACTCATAAGTATAATAGTTAATCATAAACAAAATGGCAGCGGAATAAATCTTTATTTATTAACCAAAAGTGCTAATACATCATTCTTTATATAACTTTATATTTTAACTATATGTCAGCCTTCTATATGCCATTTTGATGGTTCCAAACTAATCATCCCGTCGCATTCAAAGGTTTCCCATGCATCTTATATGCACACTAAAACATTAACTTACGTTGGTGAGTTCTAATTTCATTTTTTTTTTTTAAAACCTTTAATGTGTTTGCCTATGCAAACTCATTTCAAAACATTTATACATAAAAGTTTTAACATGTCAATACATATTTTAATGTAAACATACAAAGCACAGTCTTATTATGGACATGCTCCCCCTCGCATTCTGTCTGGTCGTCACCGCATCGTTGTACAACGCTACACCTTAATCCCACCCATACTGGGGAAGCTTATAGCATCCCCCGCTTTGTTTCCTTGAGACTACGTTAAAAACTGTTCTCTACCTTGTTAACGCTTTTATTGAAAACATCTTCTAAAACTTGTCTTCATACAACTCTTGTCCGTATCTTAGACCTTTTTTGTTAAAAACTTTTTCCCTGCACAGCTCGTCTGTGCTTCAGACCTTTTCCTAAAAACTTGTTTGTACGTCGCTTAACCACGTCCCGAACCTTTGCTTTGTCAAAACTAATTGTTTTACAAAGACTCACATCTCAAACTGTGAGTACTCAGACCCAAAACAGTAACCAAGCCAAATCCCAATCACACATGATAACATTAAAGCAATATCAGTATGATTTAAGTATTGTTCCACCGATCAGTTTCTCGTAAGTCTAACTAGGATGTGCTTCCATTATAAAGACCGTGCTTATATAGAGGGCATATGTAGGGTGAACCCAGCCACCAGCCCACCACACTTTTAATACATGAGAGTCTACATTCTTCATAACAAACAATAAATCCAATACCATCGATACTTAACGCAATCCCAATAATATCTTAATATTACAAAGTATGACAAACCAAACAAATAACAAAACCAAACCATACTCCCAAACCCTACGTACTTTTCCCAAAGCACGTGTCTTAACTACCCTGCAGTTCATGATCACTACGCATCATAACGTAAACCCTTAAATCATTTACTTAACTAGCATGCATACCAGCCTAAAAGCTTTTAAAAACCTTAAAAGAGGGCTCATAGAACTCTCTATAGGCTTGCAAAGCCGAGAATATAACTTCTGTTGTAAACCCGGACTTCTGTCACGTATAGAGAGCCTCACGAGCACCTTTGGATATTTTCCAAGTACCATATATCTTTGGATATAGCCAAAGCTGCCATTCTCTCGCGCGTTGCGAGTGGAGAGCCCGGAGGCTCTCGCTTGTCGCAAGCCGACCCTTGGGTCCGACCAATCCTTGCTTGCCATTTGGAGCTACGTGGCATGCCATGTGCTGCCATGTGGTGTCCGATCTGCCACGTATCTTGCTTACTAACACGTGGCGAAGCGTGGCGTGATTGTGACGACACAAAGATTAAACTTATTTACATATTTCTTGTTTTATTCGAACTCCAATCCGTGCACGGTTGTTGTCTTTTGTTTCCTATCTAACCCTATTGAGAACACCTCTTGTAGATCTACCTAAAATTTAGGTTATGGAACAATCCTTCTGTTGCGCGTATCTTTCTTGTCTATAATCGGTTTGTCGATCCATTTTCTTACACGTTATCATTTTTAGGTTAACAACATTATTAAGTGGGTGGAAGCTAACCCTAATCAAAAGGATCATGATTTTTCAAAATTTTTGGTGTTACAAAACCTCACATTTAAATTAAACACTAATTAAAATAATTTACGTTAATTTAAATAAATTATATCTGGGAATTCGTAAATTTTTTTTTGTCAAGAATCTATTTTATATATTTTAAGAGCTAAATATTATAAGGTATTAGAGAAATATAAAATTACACGTAAGGTCAATTGTAAAAAAAGATTATAAAATGAAGGAGCTATGAAAATGTGCCAAGTGACAATTTAATCGCAACCTATGTCACTACCACGACCCTATCGTGAGTTTTGGCTGAACAAACCTAATTTCTTTTAAATGTGACAACCAACCTTAAGAAAAACTCACTTATATCACAAGCACAACCCCTCTGGTTTCTAGATCATTTCTAGATCAATCACCGAGATTGCGAAGTTAAGATGAAGGTCTCGTGAGAACAAATAAATATTTTGGGCTTAGGATGAAGGAGAAGAGATTGACAAATATATCGTCAATCTTCTTTCTTAATTCTCTTTGTAGAGAGAGAGAGGGTAGTGAATCAAGGGTTGAGCAAGCAAGAGTGGGATAATTAAACATTATTGATCATCTTAGAAAGATTAAACATAGACGTTTGCCCGTGTTAGATGCTTGGATTTAATTGAAACGAAAATTAAAATCAAATTAAAGTGACTGAAAAAGCCAAATTAAACTCTTATACTATAATAGTTATTTTACTTCAAACACATTACTGAAAAACGTAATTTACATGACTACTGTTAGATTAATACAAATCTAACTAAATGACAATTTTTTAAATTAATGCACAATAATTACATCATTATTGACTCAACTCTACAAACCAACTCAATACGAATTAGGTGGCTCAACTAATTTTAGTTTTTTTAAATAATCATAATTCAAAGCAAAACAACTCAATCAATCATCTACTGAAATCTTTGTGATTTTGTTGTTTGTCGAAATACGTTAGTCTACTATATTAGATAATTATATGTGTTAATTTAAAATCGCACCTAATATTATTTAATCGTTTGAAAAATCTTGTCATGAACGCTAACAAATAAATTATATGTCCCCTTGACACATACGTATTTGAATACGTACACGCATACATCTAACTTTTGATAAATGATTCAAAATATGTCATGTGACATTTTCTTAAACTTTTGACATTTTCTCATATTTTTAAAATAAATAGAATAAAGAAAATTAATATATATGATAGATTTCTTGGGAACATAGAATTTAAAGAACCATTTTTCAAGTTGTCATTCAAACTCAAATTTCATTACATGATAAACAGTATGTTTATTTTTATTATATAGTGAGTAATGTTAATATAATTGCTTTATAACAATTTTACATTATTTACCTTTTCTATATTGTTTTAGTAAATTTAAAAATTGAGTTACAAGCACAACCTTATTCTAAAATTTAACATGTCCTATTTGAATGTTATAAATAACACATGGTCGTCACAACCATTTTGAAGGCCGAAAATGCACGAAGAAGTACAATCCTTGATGACATGAATAACTTCAATTCTTGAAAAACTTGATGACATGAATAACTTCAATTCTTGAAAAACTAAGTTAGACTTTAGATATTATTATTAGCTTAAATGTTACAAATAACTAATCATCAATATCATGATTACTATATGTTATTTATTTCTCTTCAAATTGTAAGTTTGTGTAGGAGTGTTCAAAATCGGATATACGAAATTTGTGATACTTGATTTTTGCTATCTGAATTCGTATTCAAAATTTTGGATACGGATTCGGATATCCAAACGGATATCCGAATCTGTAATAATATTATTATTTCATGATTTTAAAACAGAATTAAAGAAAATATTTCGGATATCCAAAGTATCTGAAAAATATCCAAAAAAATATCCAAAAATTATCCGAAAACTATCCGAAATTTCGGATATTTCGGGTATCCAAAATATCAGATATTTCGGATTTTCAAAATCAATATCTGAATCCGAAATTTTGGATATCCGAATATTTGGATTATCCGAAACTTCGGATAATTCGGATTTGAAATTTTGGATATAATTCGGGTTCAGTTTTGGATTTATATTTTTTGAACACCCCTAAGTTTGCGATCGGTTTGTCCTTCTTAACATATATTGTTTTTAATCGATTAAATTATATTAAAAAAATTAGTTTATATATTTATATATAAGGAATGATTCATTGAGAAACCATATAAAAAGAGGAAACTAGTGACCCTTGTTGGCCGTTGATTTTTAATACAATACAATCCTTGTACAAAAAAAATTTACTATCAAAAAAAATCTAGTAAAAAAAGAATCCAATACAAAAGCAAATCCAGTACAAAAAAGAATCAACGGCCCACAAGTGTTCACATGTTTCCTCTTTAATTATGTTTTCCCAATAAACCTTCCTCTATATATATATATATATAAATGTTAAAAATTAGACTATAAATATTATTATTTGTCTTAACGCATTAATTTATTTAATTTTAAATTTAAATCTTTAGAGAATATTTACCAACAAACGCTTGTATATTTCAATTAAATTCAATACATTTCATGTGTTTGTTACAATTTTAAACAATTGAAAGTTATAGCTATTCTGATTAGTTTTATGCTCATAACCTAAATTTGCTCTTAAAAAACGTTGATTTGTCGGACTCAAGTGTTTGATTGGTGAACTTTGTAAATCATTTTGTATTTTATTTTTTATTGTTGTGCGTGATAAAAATATTTTAGTTATATAATTTTGGTACTCAATCATATAATTTTTATTAAATATTATAGATTTATATATATATATATTTTATTATACAACTAAATGTAATAAATGAGTTTATAACGTAGTATACCTATATCTAAATCAGCCAGCAATGCACACACAAAACAACCAATATGTCATGTCCCCTTGACACGAGTATTATACATACATTGTTAATTTGATCATCACTAAGAAGTAAGAAGAAGCTTGCCTCTGATCTACTTGTTTGGTAGAAACTACTCGATCAGTAGTGACTTTTTTATTATGTAACTTGATGCAGTTATGCGTGCAACCAAATGGCTCAAGAAACTAAGATCACAGAAGCTTAGAAAAACCCTAAGGTTTCTTTATTATAAACTTTAATTCAATCAATCAATATTACTAATAACCATCCAACGTATTTATAGACTCAAACTAACAAACCTTAAAAGATAAGACTAACAAGAGATAAACTAAACTTTAAATATGAAATAGATAATTATTGAAAAGAGGTTCAAACGTAAACTCATATAGATAGACTTCAATCTTCATGCAAGAATCCCAATCACATGCAAAGTCATAAAACACCCATGATCGGATCATGCGGATCGTTGGGTTCGGGACTGTCGAATGGTTCCGGGTAGACTGACGGGTCCCCTGCATCATAACTGAGTGATCTACATTAACCAGGCGTCCAACAATTACTATTTTCTTGCTAGTGACCAAACACCATGTGGCAACATTGTTTCTATTGACTCAAGCAACTCATTTATAGTATCTAAGTTTCCACTCAAAGAAGCAAATCATTTAGTATCTACGACTATCAACTATCAACTGTTGATAACCCGATTTAACTCTCAAAGCTGAATAGCTCGTCGAGTAACTCGCTAAAAAACCCCGAGTAGTCTTCAACTAGGCCAAATACTCGTTAATTTTCAGTCGACTGACGTAGCAATGCTTAACAACTTTTTCAACCTTACGTATAATATACTTTTATTTTATATATGTATGTGTAGATTTACATGTGTAATTCCTATATTTTATAGTCGAAAATTACATTTGTTAGTTCCAAAGATCACATCTCAGTTTTCTAATGATACACGTAAAGCGATATTAAATGTTGTAGATTTGTAATAATGATAGGAAATAATATATTTTGATTGATCTTAGGGTTGTGCTCTTCTAAATGTACCATTTTTATATTATTTTTACTACTCTTACCCCTTTCTTCAAAAGTTTAAATCATTTGATCGAAAAGCTCGGGCAGGAGTAGGACATTCCATACAATTTCGATTCGCTGCTTCTTACCCTTATTTTTATGTAAAGGATCTAGTAGGTTGGGTAGCTTTTGCTATCTTTTCTTCCATTTTTATTT
>WOUH02070402.1:0-10089 GCA_009936405.2 Stevia rebaudiana
CTAATCAAATTTCTGCATACGCTCAAATGCTTCTAAATACTTATATGAACATAACTAACATGTTTATTTCATATCATTATCGGGTTACACTGGGGTACCGTTAGTTTACAACAGTCCTAACACCGAAACCTGATCGTAAGCATAAAACTAACAGACAGAAGATTTCCTCCAATTCTCATCTTACCAATACAAAATTCGGGGTGTTACATAAACGAGCCGAGCGGCTCGGTTGGATTTTGAAACGAACCAAGCACGGTAATGGGTTAGCTCTCTCATTGCTCGCACGAATTATTTTTAATATATTAATATAATTATCATTAAAAAGTTATTAATCAACGTTAGTAGATAGAAATGAAAGTCACATGATATTCAATGATATTCACTATTATCCAATACTCTAAACCCTAAACAAGATGTATTATATATCATTCACATTTCATAATAGAAAACTCACGTTGCTCAACCGCTAACCACTTCATCCTTAACGCCACTCCCCACTTGGTCTTGGTCACTCCCATACCAAAAATTTGTCTAGGCATTGCAGCTTCATCCTCTATATTGAACTCCTTAAACGAGCAAATCCGAGCTTTACGCTTGGAAGTTAGGTTGGTTTTGATAACTAATTAATATGAAATGATTCTTTTTGTGAATGTATTTGGGAACTATTGTTTTTTCTTAGATTACTTAGTTTAATCAATATATTGGTTTGATTGGTATTTAATTTTACTTTGAAATTGAGCCAAATCGAACATTCTAAGCTACTCGGTTTGTAAAAGAGCTGATATATTATTAAGAATCACTTTTATATCCCAAATATTGAATTTTATTACCTATGGGAGTCGTAATATATATTATTTTCTACCACACACTATCTATAACAAAAATTATAACCATTATTGATTTATTTCTATATTTGTAGCTATGATAAGTTAACAAGTCCATAAAATATATGTTTTCAAGGACATATCCTCTTTCAAAATTAGTAAGTATTCTAATTTTAATTAAGCTCAACATGTATTGACCAGTACATTTTTAATATGAAATTGTTCAAGACATGAAGTACATTTTCTCATGAAAATTAAACACAAAGCAGTTTTTAAGTGTGTACGAACACCGCATACTCAACATTTCTTTTGTTGTAATCCCTATAGTAGGGTTAGGCCAACATATATATATGCATGCAGTACATTGTGGAGAGCTCTCGGGGTTCAAGTACCGATTCGACTTGGTTAGGCCAACATATATGCAGTTCATTGTAGAGAGCTCAGGCGTGTAGGGCAGTAAATTTTCTAACTGGCCTGTTAGGAGGAAAATCAACACTTAGACCATCTGACATTTTGGTCTTTCGGTGGGTAGGATGTAACACGCGTGTGTGGATCTAATAAGGGTTTATCCTCTTGTGACTTGGGAGTAGTGTTTTCCCAGTGTATCAGGCCGCTTTAAAAGTTGTTTCAGGCAAAATGATCAAACAGGAGAAAACGTGTGTTGACAACCAACACGTATCTATACCATTTGCATTTGACACTTTTGCTTTCCTGTCATCTAAGACCGTGGAGTTCTATAGTCGAGTCCAGCAAGTCATACATAGCAATGTCATGACCCCAAGATTTATGAATATAGTTTTTAAAGACTTTGTTTAGTTATCTAAAAAGGTTTAGCGACACAACTTGTTCACGTTTACCTTGTATTTTAATGTAATTATAAATTATAATTATTTATTGCTCATTTATGAAGAATATAAATAAATAGTCAATTAAGCGTTTTAAATAGAAACGTTGATTACCACCAATCCAAAAATTAAATACTTCAAACTTTCTGTCACCTATAAATACGAAACCATATATGTTGTAATCTTCCATAACATTGTACTAGCTTCAACCTACATATAATTCTTTGTTTCCAAAGGCCATACGTTGTGAGTTAATCAAAAGAAAAGCACACAATTATCACTATCAGCTAATTAACCCCACTCCTTCAAAACATGGAGAACTCAAAGTTGAATCTATTACTTGTTACGGTCATGATTGTTGGATTCCATACATGTATGGCAAAACATCATGTTGTTGGTGATGTACTTGGGTGGATTGTACCGCCAACTAAAAACTTCTACCAGAGGTGGGCATCACACCAAACCTTCAAAGCCAACGATGTGCTCATATTTAACTTTGTAACAGGACGTCATACGGTTGCACAAGTGTCGCGGGCTGCGTACAATGCATGTGACCGATCTAAACCTACATCATACTACACCACGAGCCCGGCTAGAATAACCATTGACCCTGATCAAGAACAGTTCTACATTTGTACCATAGGGACACATTGCATGACGGATCAGAAATTTGAGCTCTCGGTTTCAGCCGTGACAAACAACTCCTCTCATGTGTAATATTGATTTTAAATTATTATGAAATGAATAAAAGGAAATAATACTTTGGTTTGTCTGTTAAAAAACCTTGTTAATGAAATTTCAATTTTTGTTGTTGAAAAAAATTTTGGTTTATGTATTTGGTTTTTTCGTTATTTATTTACGTTTTAAAATATTTCTTCTCCGAGTAATCTTACTATTCTAATAAAGCAAGGTTTTAATGTCACATGACGTTCATTGAAGCCATGTTTGCCTATGTGGCATTTTTCATTAATCAAAGATTCACATAGAATTTAAAACCAATATTTTCATTGATTCTTTACTAAAACATACAGACTTGATTAAATTAGTTAAATCAATTGAATATGCATTTATTATCATTAATTTAATAGCTACGATATATCAATTCCTTAAATATATTAATTCCGGTTTATTTTTTAAATGTTATATGTACTCTTTTATTAGCATTAATTTACAAATATTAAAAGAAAACTTATTATTGGTAAACTGAAATTTAGTTCCTATAATAATTGAAAAACTTAAAAGTTAGTTACATTTTTGTGACATTTTTCCTAAAAGTAATGTTATATTTAATTTTTATTTTATCAATATTGTTATAAATTATGTATATCAATTGTTTAGTTACCCTCTAATTTTATTTTTAAACATTTTTTAGACTATGTAGTTTTGATTTTATTATTTTTTATTTTATAATGTTATACTAATGGATTATTTTTATTTTTCTTAATAATCTCGATATTATATTTGCGATTTTTATTCCTCAAATCATTCATATTAAAACAAACATGAATGATAAAACATATAAGATTAGATCTACAATATCAAATGTTCAGTCTTCATCTATATTGGGCATTCAAAAAACTTCAGCACCTAACATTTAAAATGCTATGGGTAAGTTATGTTTAATATTATATTTCGTTTTGATATGTTTATGTAAATAATTAACAATTAACTTTTTATTTATTTATTTAGGTTACATCCATAGAGCTTCGTTGTCTAACATTAAGATGGTATTATCAACTTACTTTTTTTGTAAGACTGATTATTGTTTTAATAAGTCACTAAGATCTATTCTTTATCGTTATAACTTTATTCAGCAATTTATAATTAAAACACTATGTCTAACAATGCTTTTGAGGCCGACAAGATAGAAAATTGTATTTGGACAATAGAAGATCTCAACTAATACCAAATGCATCAATTATTGTTTTGCTAATACTTGGGACTGTTTTTGTTATTTCCTTTGAAAATAATCTTTAATTTGTTAACACAATTTATTTTTTACATTTAAATTGCAATTATGAATCATCTTATGCTTACATTTCTAATAATCGTTCAATACCAAAGAGTTATGATATTACGTGTTTAGGAAATGAATGTCATACATTCATATCTTCGTTAACAGAAGATGTTTGTATCATGAAAGGAGTGGATAGCAATAATGATAGTGTCTTTTTTGTATAAGGTCATAGAGGAACCAGTAAAACAATTTTATGAAAGACATTATCTACATAATACGATCCAAGAGACAAATTGTTATAATAAATGGGGCTTCATGTGGGATCCCTTCTTTGTTATTGCCTGGCAGTCGTAGAGCGCATTCTAAATTTCATATTCCTATAAACCTTACTCAAGATTCTTTGTGCTACATAAAATCATCCAAGTGATACTTCTTATTTATTAAAGGAGACAAAGTTGATTATATGGGATGAAGAACCAATTCCTCATAAATATGTATTTGAATATCTTAATATATCAATGAGAGGCATCATGGTTTCATGTCCTTCAGAACAAGAGATGTCATTTAGAGGCAAGACAATTGTTTCGGTGGTGATTTTAGACAAATTCTTCCAGTGGTAAAGAATGGAACTAGGCAAGAAATTGTACATGATGATTTGAGATCTTCATACATATCCAGTAATTGCAATAGTCTTATGTTAACAAAAAAACACGAGGTTAACAGGAAATCAATCCAAGCGTCTTTAGCAGCAAATCAATACTTGCTCCTAAGATTGAATTTGTTTAAGAAATAAACGATCATTTGCTCTCATTTTTCTCATGGGAGGAAAAAGAATACTTTAGTTTCGACATAGTTTGTCAAACATAACAACTCAATGATGGGGTACACGCATGTTTATACTCACTTGATTACTAAATGATCTTAAATTTTAGGATTTTCAAATCATAGATTATTACTTAAGGTTGGCATTCCAGTGATGCTACTTAGAAACATTGATCAACAAAATGTTTTGTGTAATGGTACTAAACTCTAGATAATTTCACTTGGTAAGCGTGTAATTGAAGCATAAATCATATAAGGGGTAGTATTGGCTTATAAACATTAATACCAAGAACTAATACGATACCTTATGGCAAAAAAAAAATTCGTTCAATTTCAAAGAAGATAGTTTCCACTATTAGTTTGTTTTGTTATGCCAATTAATAAAGCCAAGGTCAATCTTTCTCAAGTATTGGTATATATCTTAAAGAACATGTTTCTTGCATAGACAGTTGTATGTAAAACTTTTCAGGGTTAAAAACAGATATGAAGTTAAATTATTAATATTAGATAAAGATGGTAGAAACAAATAAAATTTTTAATGTGGTATTAATGAAGTTTTTTAGATTTGTAAACTACTTTATTCTTATGGATGAAATTTTTGTTTGGTACTTTAATAATCTTTATTTGAAATTGTTTGAATGATTTATTTTTTTCGTAATTTTTTTATTATATATTTGTTATGAATCACCCATGTTGTACACGGGTTATAAACTAGTACGATTATATGTCGTCTTTGTCCAATTGGATTTTATTAGGTGGTGTTTGTTTTTAGGGAAAAGCTATTCCAAATCTCTTTTGTCTGTGCCGCGGAGACCACGCGCAGATGTTGTGGTCTACAGATTGTTTGTTTTTCAGGAGGATTTCATTTAAAAACGTCTGTCCTTACTCTTCCTCAAGTAGACATCGACTTGTCACTTCTGACCAATTCTAACCTCTTCAAACCCTGAAGCCACCTCTCATCCCGTCGCCTCCTGTCATCCCGTCAAGCCCCTCACCCCGTCACCCGACGCACTCGCACCCCGTCGCCACCACCCTCACTGCCGTCGGAACCACCAGTGACCACGGCAGCGCCTTCGCTTACATTGGATTCTTTCTCGTCGTTCTTTGGTTCACTATCGCAATCGGCTTCTTGAAACAGTTGGAGTTATGATCCTCTCAAGAATTTCCGTCAGTCTCTCCTATAGTTTAAACTCATCTCAAACAGGTTCGTCAATTTTGACCTAATTATTTGAATTTTGACTACTCGTTTGGGGAATCTGAAGAATCCATATGCCTTTGCTTGTGTAATAGGCTTTTTGCTTATTGATCTCTGGAAGTGAAAGACCTGATTTTAGCTTCATAAATTAGGATTTGTTGCATCTTATAAACTGAAGAAGAACCTATTGCAGTACCAATCAGTATTTGTTTTGTACAGAAAACCATTTTTTTCTTTCGGTTTGAAAGTTAGTAGCATATCACTCTATCTACTTGACAATTATTCTTTAATTTATATAAATAAATTGTTGTTTATATTACCAGTAGAAATTTACAATTAAAAGAGAATCCTTGTTCAAATACACCTATACAGTCGTTTTCTGTAAGTTATTTTGTTAAAAATGGATTCAAGAACCATCAATTTCAACAATAGGGCAAAAAAAAGTAGTTATTTGTGACAAATAGATACCATATGATATTACAACTGATATGTTAGACTTTTGTGCATAATTTTATTTTATGTATTTACTTGCAGGATTATCATTTTTATACCACAGAAAAAGCATTACTAGATGCATCTGCTAATCAAAAGGGTTTGGGTTTGTTACATATGCACCTGCAGATCAAGCTGAGAAAGGCATTACTGAATTGGATGGAAAGGTTTTTTATAAATTATTAAAATTTATCTTTTAGTTTGCCAATTTTGATTTGACAATTCAGTAATCAGAGTTGACTATTTTGATTTTACTAATCACTAATCAAAATGCCCCTTTATTGTTACCTTTGGTTTCTGTAGGAAGATTCTAGCTCATGGAATTATTGGAGAGTGCCATTGCCAGATGTCGACTTGTAGTAGTTCAGATGTTCAGCGTTTGTATGTAAATTGAAACATTTTTATATTCTAATGTTAGTTAATTATGAAGTAATTATAATCCTGGTTTTCATGTAAAATCTTGCGTATAATGTAATGTAATTAAATGGTAAAAGAGGTTGATTTATATCCTTTCAAATTATGGAATAAATAATTTAAAAAATGTGTGTTTGTGGTTTTATGAATATTATTTCATGGTTGAAGTACGTTGTTAAGTTTTAAAAGTCCGTTTATTTAAATTTCAGTTTATTCTGATAGTCTGCAGACGTTAAAAAACAAATAGTCTTCTTCTTGCAGACTGCAGAGGTTTGGTCCACCTCTTCTTCTGCATATGTGGTTCGCAGACTGCAAACATTTTACCTGTGAAAAAACAAACAGCACCTTAGTCTCATCTTTTACATGTTGGCTGATAATAATCTCAACTAAGTTTATTCTTACTACCGTTCCCTACTTTCTTGTCTACTTTTTTTCACTTGACCCCTAGTTAAAAAAACTAACACCGTTAGTGTACTTGACGAGGTGACATACTTATGTGGTATATGCTTTAAATTTTAATTATGTGGCATATGACGTGGCATATCCAACAAATAAGCTCAATCAAAACCCCCCAAAATCACTCCACCTCTCTTCGCCGCATCACCACCGTCCACTCCCGCTTCCCCTCAATCAAAAACCCCAAAATCATGCAACTATCTTCGTCGGAGATAAGCTCCTGGAATCCACATTATCCTACTTCTATTCCGACGACGAACTCCAAACCCCCACCATCTCCGACCTCACCAAATCCAAAAAATCAATCCACTTGACTTCGTCATTCCGGGCACGTTCACACCAACCTGCTCCCAAAAACACATGCCCGAATTCGTCAAGAAATCCGGCAAACTGAAATTAAAAGGAGTTAACATAATCGCCTGGATTTCCGTCAACATAGCAATGTCATGATCCCAAGATCTATGAATATAGTTTTTAAATACTTAATTTTGTTATACAAAAAGGTTAGCGATACAACTTATTGACCGTTTACCTTTTATTTTGATATAATTATAATTATATATTGCTTGTTTATGAAAAATATAAATAAATAATTAATTAAGCGTTACAAACCGGAACATTGATGACCACCAAATCCTACAATTAATACTTAAAACTCTCTGTCACCTATAAATACGAAACCATGTTTTAATCTTCCATATCATTCGTATTAGCTTCAACCTACGTATTATTCTTTCTTTCCAAAGGCTATCGTTGTGAGCTAATCAACAGAAAAGCACACAATTATCAGCTAATTAACCACTCCTTCAACACATGGAGAACTCAAAGTTGAATCTGTTACTTGTTACGGTCATGATTGTTGCATCCATAGAGTTCCATACATGTGTGGCAACAGATCATGTTGTCGGTGATGCATTTGGGTGGGCTGTACCGTCAAGTGAAAGCTTCTACAACACGTGGGCATCACACCGAACCTTCAAAGCAAACGATGTGCTCGTATTTAACTTTGCAACAGGAGTTCATACCGTTGTACAAGTGTCGCAGGCAGCGTACGATGCATGTGACGGATCTAACCCTATATCGTTCCACACCAGGAGCCCGGCTAGAATTACCATTGATCCTAGTCAAGAACAGTTCTACATTTGTACCGTAGGGCCACATTGCATGATGTTTCAGAAATTTGAACTCTCGGTTTCAGCCGTGACAAACTACTCCTCTCATGTGTTATGATATTGATTTAAAAAATTTATGAAATAATAATAGGAAATAATACTTTGGTTTGTTGGTTCAAAAACTTTGTTAGTGGAATTTCTAATTTTGTTGTTGAAAAAACCTTTGGTTTGTTTAGTTGTATTTGGTTTTTTTTTTGGTTATTTATTTACGTTTTAAAATATTTCTTCTCCGAGTAATATGATTATATACGTCGTCTTTGTCTAATTGCATATTATTAGTCCATCTTTTGGTTGATATTAATCCCAACTGATTTTATTTTTATCATCGGTCCCTACTCTCTTACCTATTTTTTCACCGGACCTTCCATCAAAAAAACTAATACTGTTAGTGCACTTGATGATATGGCACACTTATGTGGCATTTTCTTTAAATTTTAGTTCTGTGACATATGACGTGGCATATCAAACAGATAAGCTTAATCAAAACCCCAAAATCACTGTCACCTCCTCCGCCGCATCACCTCCGCCCACTCCCGCTTTCTCTCAATCAAAAACCCCAAAATCACTGCCACAATCTTCGTCGGAGATAAGCTCCCAGAATCCACATTATCATGTTGATCAATTCCTGATTAATATGATTAACTAAACATGATAATAATGAAAAGTAAAGAGGAATTAGATGAAACATGTAAATCCAGCAGCAACAACAGGCTTGATTGCAGAAGACATAATGAAGATCTAACTGGCCGGGTTCCCGTTTAGGTGCACTGTTATGATGGGATGTTTGAGAGGGAGGCTACAAATTCTTTCTAGGGTTACGAATCTGAGTAGGTGATTGATAGATCAAATTCGTGACCTATGATGTTATATATATAGCCTCTCAATGCAACCAAGGGGAAACCTTAATTAGAGTGTAAGGTCAATTGTGTCTATCATACAATTAACTAACTATAAGGGTATTTAAGTAATTGACCATTTAACTATTATATAAATAATCATGTGAGACATATAATATATATTAAATGTTACATATATATATATATATATATATATATTTACGTCTAACATATCCTACTTTGATTCCGGCGACGAACTCCAAACAGCCACCATCTCCGACCTCACCAGATGCCAAAAAAAAAAAATCAATCCAATCCGTCGTTCCGGTCATGCTCACACCAACCTGCTCCTAAAACACCTGTCGAGAAATCAAAAGGCATTAACACAATCCCCTGTATTTCCGTCAAAGATGCATTTGTGATGAAGGCTTGCAAAGCCGATCCGAAAATTGGCGATGAAGTGTTGCTGTTGAGTGATGGAAATGGGGATTTTACGAAAGCGATTGGGTGTGAGTTGGTTATGATTGATAATACGATTGGTTGGGGGATTAGGTGTGAGATTGATTTGAGTGATAATCCTATTGGATTGAGGGTTAGATCGAAGAGATATGAGATACTTTTCTAAGATGGAGCTGTGAAGGTTTTGAATCCGAAAGAAGGTGGTGTTTACTTCAAGTAATGAATTGATGACTTGTACTTCTTGCATATAAATAATTACAATTAAAATAGGATTTAACCGTCTCAAAAGTTGATCCACATAAACATGCCACTTCATCAGGTGCATTAATGGTGTTATTCTTTTTAATGGGCGGCCAATGAAAAAATGAAATAAGAGAGCTAGTAGAGAGCGGTGATAAGATTAAACTCAGTTAGAATTATTATTGACAAACAAGTAAAATGTGAGACAAATAAAATACAATATATGTAAATACTAAAGCACATTTGCTATGTTATCTTGTTGTCTTATAATTACTCTTGTTTTTTTCTTGAAGGTGGGTGTTTGAGGGCGGGCCTTGGAGCAACTGGTAAGGTTGCTGCTTTGTGACCTTGAGGTCATGGGTTCAAGCCGTGGGAAA
>WOUH02070461.1:0-10085 GCA_009936405.2 Stevia rebaudiana
CTTAGAACTCACCAGCGAAAGCTGAACCCTTTTAGCATGTATGCCAGGTTAAGTGCAGGTGGCAGAGATGGCATGTTTGGAAGCTGGCTGCTGAATTTTGAAGACTGGCTTAGTTAGAATATCAATATGTAACCTTTGTTGTTAAGCCTTCGGCTATGTAATGGACTTACTCATTAAATAAAAGTTTATATTTCTGCTGCAATTTGAGTTTATCTCTGTGTAACTATTGTGCTTATGAGTAAACCCGATGACATGACATGTCCCAGGAGACAGGCGTCACAAATAAAGTACACTGTTTAGTGTTCGAATGAGAAAATTCTCTTCGAACAAACTAAGTTAACTATTTTCTCTTCAAATAAAATAAAACGACTTTTTACTCTTCGAAACAGGAAATCAGTTTTCGAATGGGAAAACTTACAACTGTTTTCTCTTCGAATGAAGAAAATAGTTGAACTATTTTCTCTTCGGATGATTAAAACCACTCTTCGAATGACTAAACCACCTTATTTCCAACACTTAGCAGATTTTTCAAAAATTTAATTTGAAGGATTGTGATGACGTCATGTGGGCCACACCAGTTAAGATTTATATATAAATTAACCCTTAAACCGCCATTTTTCACATTCTCAAAATATCTTTTCGAATTAACTATGTGATCTAAAACGTGCGACCACTGTGTGCGGCAACTAAATCACCAAGACCATCACGATTCAATCTTTTTAACCTGAGTTGTGACAACCGTCAACTTTCAGGTCCAATTTTGACTTTCTCTATACGTACATTTATACTCGCTATCCCATATACGTGAATTATATTCCTGAATACTTATGTATTTAAACGTATAAGTAGAATCGCCTAATAAACTGAGACGTGACGTGCAAACCCCATTAATGAATGGATTTGATGCCATAAAACAACCCGTGATAATCACGGTGCGCCTATTATCCCGGATTCACTAACCAACATAAAACGGATAATTATAATCCATGACGTGTGACGTCGGATATCCGTACAATACAAACAAGAAACAATATGAATTAATCAATCCATAACTCACATACATATGAATAAATGTATGAATGGAAGGAATCACGAACCAATGATACTTACTTAAAATAAATTAACAATATGTAACATACCTAAAACGTAACACAATAATAAATTATATGTGACAATGTCATAAGATGATGACACAACAACAAGTCATGTGTGTCAAATGCACCTAGACATGCAATATTATACATACAAGATACATTACTTACATACCAACTAGACAATTCAAATTTAACTATAATAAGTAATTGGTAGTTACTTGAAGATCTTCAAGAGGACACCATGTCTCATTAAAAAAAAAAAATTGAAGGACCATCCCCATATCTTTGACCTTTGCTTTACTTAACCCACCACCACCTTACCACCCATCACACCACATCACACTTTTCCTCTCTCCCCTCCCTCCCTTCTCTCTCGGCCGAACCCACCTCCTCTTTCCCTTATTGATTTTTCTTCAACAATCTTCAATACCTACAATATTAAAACCCCTCTTGATCTTAGCAAACAACAATGGATGTTCTTTTTCTTGAGTTCTCTTGAAAGGTTGCTTAATATTTGGTGCTTTGGAGCTTGGAAGATTGAAGTTTACTTGAAGATTTCAAGGTTGAAGATTTGGTGTTCAACCCTTCTCATTATCTTCTTTCTTTGTATTTTCAACTAGCTTGGAGTGGGTATAATCTCTAACCCTCACTTCCTTTACAAAATCTTAGTTTTACTTGTTTAAAATCTCAAGAAACAAAAGCTTAAAAGCTAAAAACAAGAAAAGTATAAACTTGTGTAAAATCTTAAAACTTGTAAATAAAACCATGTGAAAGATGTTATGAACAAAGAAAAATCAACAACAAACCAGTGAATATGGAAGAATGAGGAGTAGGAACTAATAAACTAGTCAAAAGTCTCAAAACTAGTAAAGTATTTCAAGTTAAAAGTGGTAAAAATGAAAAACATAGCTAGACTTATATTAGGACCACGAAATCTTATTATGATATGAGAAATATATAAACTAGAAATCCTACAAAATTTGAACCCATTTGGACTTGTGGATATTTTTGAAAAAATTGTTTTGTACATAAAAAGGGTAAAATGGACGTTTTTGGTTAACATACTTAGACACCGATTTAGAAGACAAACTTTTATATGTCATAACTAGTATAACAATTGGCAAGATTGGAGATTTTTAGACCATTTGGACGTGTAGAACTACTTCTATAAATTATTTGATAAAAATATACAAAAACAGGCTATTAAGGCAACGGCCATCCAAACTGTCCCGAAAATACCTAAAAAATTCCAGAAGCCTTAGAATATGTATAAGAACATCTTGTTAAAATTTCATAATTTTTGGATAAGTAGAACTATGTTTTCCAAAAATGCACCTTTTAAAAGATTAAAAAAGGAAAAATTCAGGAAAATGATTTTATTGAGGTTCAAGAAAATTACAGTAATCTTATAATAATAAAAATGAGCTTCTCTAAAAGTTTCAGATTTTTCTGAAGTGTTTAAGTATTTTCTCTATTTTCTCATATTAAAATAATAGTGAATAATAATAAATAATAGTCATTTAATGGAAAATATACTTATACTATGAGATAATTTACCAAAATTTACCAGAAATTATTAGTCAATGAAAAAGACTTAGGATAAAAGTTTGGACCTTTTTAAAATGTTTAACTATTTTTATTAAATAAAACAAGGCTATAAATTAATAGAAAAAATAGTTACACTATGAGAAAATTCACCAAATTTTTACAGTAACTCTTAATTAGTAAAAAACATTTATAAAATAAATTTCATGAAATTTGGAATTAAGGAACTATAGTTTGTATTTTTAATCTATAAATAATAATATAAAAATATAAAAGTTACAAATAAATTCTAAAATAGATTTAATACTTTAAATAGAGTCAAATGACATCTCAAACTATAGAAAAACATATTTGATGGATTGATTTAATAGAATCCAATATTCGGTGAAATCGGATCAAACCGCGTACCTGTACCGACCCGATAAGCGATAAAACGCGCAACCGACAACCAAACTGTGAATTACATATTAATGTGAACTAATATACACATAAACATATGAATTATAACAGAATCTAACAAACTTAAATTGCGAGAACTTAATTAGTCACTAACGTGAACTTAAACGAATCCAAACCGTTGTAGGATTTGGAGCACTGTGATCTTACCAACTTGGAAATTCATTACACTTGCTGTGGAAGCTGTGAGTTTTTAACCCCCTTTTACTGCTTTCATGTTTTTAACTCGGGGAACATACTGAACAAACTGAACAACTGTTTGCCTGTCATTATATGAATGTATGCATGTAGAATGTAGTTTGACATAAGGATTACTTGAACACTAGCAGACTTAAGTCCCCAACTATGAGAAACACAACCAGATTAACCCACGGTATGGGCCGAGTGGTAATATCGATAGTACTATCAGGATTGACAACCCCGTTTGTTGGGAGACTCGCGACTCCCCTGTGACGGACGATTATTACCATAGAAACAGACTACAAGTTTTGCTCTGCTAGGCATTACCACGGGGCATATTATGGACTGCGGTCCGTAATTTAAAACTCTGTCACCAGGCTTTGGTTGCGGTCTTTATGTGATTTACTATTGTACTTGTCTATGATTGCGTATATTGACAGGGCAAGGAGCATTTTATCTCATTATTGTTACGCACTCACCAACTTTATGTTGACCTTTCAAAACTAAAACCTTTTTCAGGTGAAGCTCAGAGGCAATAGATAGACTTGCTTGACATACGTGAACTGCAAAGACGTGGATTTATATATTATAATGTTATTGATATTGTCTTAGAAACAGTACTTGTATTAGACATTTGATGTATATTGTTATAATTCAATGATATATAATCTCTTATGTAATCATGTGCTTATGACCCGATCATGGTCGCACCCTCGAACTCCCCCAAGTCGCTTCCGCAACCCGTTGACGTTTCGTGGGGGTGTGACAATAAGAACCAAAAACTATACAAAACTAAACAATTAATTATACAAAAGACTCTATTTACGACAAGAATTCTAATGTATTTTACAACACATCAAAACCTGAACTTGGATTAATGTATCCAAAAGATGAGGATTTTTATTTAATTGCTTATACAGACAGTGATTTTGGGGGAGATAATTGGGATAGAAAATCAACGTCTAGTGTTTGCCAATACCTTGGCAACAAACTGGTATCTTGGCAGTGTAAGAAACAATCAAATGTGTCAATATCAACTGCTAAAGCTAAATATATAGCTGCTTCACAGTGTTGCTCTCAAGTTCTCTGGATTCAAAACTACATGCTTGATTTTGGATTTAATTTTCTTAAAACTCCAATAAAAATAGATAACAAAGCTGCAATTTTTATAACTAACAATCCAGTACAACATTAAAAAACAATGCACATAGAAATAAGATATCATTTCCTAAGAGACAATTCAGAAAATTGATTGATTGAATTATAGTACATTAGTACAGAATTTCAACTTGCAGATTTATTTACCAAAGCCTTAGATCCAAAAAGATTTAAATTATTGGTAAAAAAAATTTAGTCATGATGAAATATGAAATTGAATGAAAATTGAAAAGATTTTGATGGCTCACAGTGTTAAAGATTTTCAAGAAAAACATAAAAACAGTATAAAACAAAGGAAAAGTAAAAAACAATGCAAAGTTATGAAAAAGAAACAAATATTTACTTATGTTGAATGTATATATTTCTTTTACTATTTGATCTTGACAACTTAGAAACATGATAGAGATGAAAAAGGAATTATCATAAAAAGTATATATATGATGATAATAAAAGACTATATTATCAGCTGCACATCAACTAAATAAGTGTATTTATACACAGCAGTCTGTTAATGCCAATCCCAATAGAACAAAAAAAATTAAAAATATTTCAGATTTGACAGCACCCCTCAACCAAATAAGTGTTTAAAGAACACAGTGCTTGTCAATGAAGAAATTAAAAGAAAATCAAAATTTTAGTCTCTATCTACTTATATAATGGTAAACAAGTGGTGATCGTACAAAAATCCTTAAAATATTCTACAATTCAACATCAAAATGAGCCTTTTTATGTTTGTGATAAATTGCTAAGTTACATCTAATTAGTACATAATTGACCAAAGTCTCATAACCTAGTTTTGAATAAATTAGTAGAGTTTAAAGTGGAAATATAATACCATTGTTTGACCTTCCAATATGATATCTCAAAATCATCTTAAAATTGACTATAAAAATTCTAATCAAGATATGGTTTTAAGTGTCAAAATTATATATCAGATATCAATTTGTAAATATAAGTAATTTTTAATTTTTTCCATGTATGATCAATTTTTAACTTTATTTGACACTATGATACCTCAAAATTTGATTGATCCCAAAAACAATAGAAAAGGTAATTAGAAAGATCAAGAAGATTTTACTTCCTCTTAATATTTTTGTTTAAAATAAATTGGGTTTAGAAAATCTGCAATATTAATATAAAATAAATAGAGTTTTATAAGTAAACTTCAAAACAGCTAAAGCAGTTGTTGATAATCAAATCATCATTAACATTCCAAAGCAGTTTGCAATGTTGACAGGTAAATCAACAATACTGATGAGTAAATTTGCAATGCTGTCATCTTAATCTGCATTGCTGACAGTAAGAAAATTTAGGATTACTCAAAGTAATCTGCATTGCTGATAGGTAAAGCAGCAATGCTGATGTCTTAATTTGCATTGCTGATAGACTAAATCACCATTACGGATAACAAATGAAATGACAAAGCAAGTGTCAAATGTTGACAGGTTAGTACTGATAACGATGTATTCCTCATGGCCGATGAGGCAAGTTTTCATCTCTACGGTGTGTCAGGATCGTGGATTCAAGAGTGATTCCTCAGATCAACAAGACGAAAAACCTCCACATCCTATCAATGGCAGAAACAAGGATAGGTTGGATCTTAAATGAGCTCAAAGACAACAAACAACAGTGAAGAGTAAAATACGGTTCTTGGATTAAATTGCAAAGAAAGATTACAAGTTACTGATTATAAATTCTCTCAATCTTAGCACTCATATTCAGCCCACAAACAAAAACCCTAACTTATTCTATTTATGTACAATGACTGATAAGGAATATCAGTCAGGCCCATTTACAGAGAATAAAAAGGAAATACTAAATGGCCCATCAATCATACACGTGTACTCAGGTGTTCGAAGAGCAAACCTGCTCATTCGAATAAGTAACAGTGGACCTGATGATGACGTCACCAAGATAGCTTGTACGAACAATAGAGAATCTTCATTCGCATAAGTAACAGGATGCTCATATACTCCTTTACTCATTCACATAAGATATATGCATTCGAGTAAGTCTTCTTCAAGAAGCTTTTATTCATTCGAAGATAGAACAGTCATTTGAACAATTTTATTCTTTTATTTCTTTAAGTTGATCATCCGTAGAGGGAATAGTGTTCGAGTAACTTTGTTTATTCGAGTAACTTAGTTTATTCAAAAAACAAACAGTTTGTTCGAACAGATTTAATCTATTCGAATAAGCTTGTCTTTTCGAATATCCTTAAGTTAATCAAGAAGCAAACTGTTGTTCGAACATATTTGAACTTTGTTCGAACAAGTTTGTTCTTCTGAATAATAAACAGTGTCTTCGAATAAATCTCAACTCTTTGTCAAAACTTACTCGAATAACCAAATTTATCCGAGTAACTTCCCAGTTGATAATCCAAAAGCTTTAAGCTTTAGCAAATCCTCAAAACCCTCCGAGTAACTCTAGGAGAGGAGATCATTACTATTCATCAAACTGGTACAAGCTTTCATCCAATCCTCAAGGATCTTTTGTGTCCATGGTTTAGAGAGCTTTGTACCTGTGATAGAACCTGTTACAAAGATCATTATTAAAGCAGTTCATAATATTTAAAGGAATTCATGGCATTTCATATATTTCTATATTTGAGCAATTTACAAATGTGAAAAACAGAAATACAATTACAAAAAGTAGTATTGGCAAGTATCATTCTTTTTCTAGATCTAACAACATAAAATAAAGAAGAAATAAAATAAATATATAACAACAAAAATAATGGAACAAACTCCCTTGATAGAATATCGTGAAAGAATAGGTGGAGCTCCAGTAAGCATTCCATATCCCACGATGTGTATACCAAACCACATCCACACAAGTGACGCATTCTATGATATAAACAAAGACAAAACATGCAAGAACTAGACAAACCATCAGCAGCATAATATATTAGAATAATAATATCAACAATAAGCATAAATACATGTCATAATCAAAATATCAGTAAACAACCCAACCCGAATACAACTATCACTGAATAATCATCACAAAAATAAATATATACATGATGAATAAACAAGACATAAATACTAATAAACCCACGGGCGGCTGCTCTACTGCATAACTCAAATCTCTACGGCGGCCCAGCATCATCATCATCGTCGGAATCAGCGTGTCTACCGGATGTGCCTGCCCGTCAGTACCTGCCGAAGGAGAAGAACCGGATGGCGGTAGGACCGGAGGCATCACAAAACAGTCCAGGATCGGAATCTGCATGTGTGTCACAATGTGATGCATCGTCGCGTACTGCATCTATGTAAATGCGAGTAAGTATGCCCACATATCTCCAACATTGGGTGGTGGTGGAGGTGGGACAGGACGCAACGGATGCTGAGGCTGGGACCGCTGATGATGAGGTCGAACAGTGAAAGAACGGTGAGGTGGCGCCCCTACCCTAATGGAGGCATCAGCATCAGTACTGACTGGCAGAGGAACCCGTGGGCCCTCTCGAACTGGACGGAACGAGAGGGGCTCGGTCCACTCCGTGATGCCTGCCTGCCTAAGCTCATGAACACCGTAGGATACCTATAAAAAATGCCTAAATGGTGGGCTAATCTAGTAATGTAGGGTCCTAAAGCTAGCTAAGCCTGGTTGGCCATCCGACGAGGTCGGGCCATCGACGACAAAAAGATGGTGGCCAGTTTGGCGTCATGACCACCAATAATACAATAAAGGCAAAAAGCGTCGAGCTGGCTGATCTTCTCGATACTGGAGTGGCGACCGATCAGGGTGCAGGTGAGGATCCTGTGAATGTAACGATGGAAAGGATCGCGCAAGGATGACTCAACCACTCGAGAGGAGAAAGGACCATCCGCATGGGTGGTCCAGAAGGAATCAAGCTGGCTGACAGTCACCCCGATCTCATAAGTGTACTGCACCACACCTTGGCGTGCGGTATGAAAAGCAGGAAGGGCAACCTCTGCCACTATGTAAAAATCAAACGCCACTGCAAACGCTGGTACAGACATCGAGTACGTCTGTTTGCCGAGGGCAAACGAGACGGCGTAGGGCTGATCGAAGTCGCCGACTTGATATCTGAGGGTGGAGTGGAACTCTAATGTGAGCTCTAAATATGGCATATCAGTAGCAGCTAGGGCGTCTAACCATCTATCACCTAAAAGCTCTACGAACCCATCTCTAGGACCTAAATGGGTAAGAAGATCTAAACTGTAAGTCCTATAGGCTAGGTGGTCCAAACCTATTAAGCGATCTAGGAGAGTGAGCTCGTCTGGGGACTCAGCGAATCTTAGGATTGCATGATCGCGAAGTGGTGGACGGTCCTCCGGTAGTGGTGGGTCCTCCTCCATCGCAGGGAACTTCGGGTCGGCATCGCGGTAGGTGATAACACGTGCTGGTCGTCCGACTGGTACCGCCTCTTGCTGGGCCTGCGCTGCTGGTGTGCGCCTAAGTCTTCGGCGCTTCACGCCTGCGCGACTTCTCTCAGCCAAATCTGTCTAATAATAAACCAATTTGCATAAACAGATATGATTATTAAATTACAAAACATAATTAGACATATTTTTGTGTTTTTCTGATTTATTGACTGAAATTTAAATTAAAAACTAAGAGAAGGAAAATTTTTTGTGTTTTTATAAAAAGAAAAGTGTTACTTAAAAGAATATTTACGTATTTTACAAAAATTATACAAATTCGCAACAGTAAACGCGAATTAGTTCACAGTTAGTCAAGATAAAGAGATAAAGACCGTGGAAATCAAGTAAACCGGTCGAAATGGAGATTGAGTATCAACCGGTCCACCGATCCCCACAATAACCTGAACTATGCTCGTAAAAAACGGGATCGAAAACTCCCCCTAGTATACGGACGATATACCAGGAGTGTTTCATCCTTAAATAACCGCAAACAATCAATGGATAATCAATTCAATTCAACAACGAGCAGTTAACTATGAACTATCAATCTAAACAATCTAACACGCGAAAAGTAGGCCATTAAACCGCTCGTGTTACTAACCATTTCAGACAACCTATACTAATGATTTGACAATTTAAGTTCATCTAAAACCAAACGACTCGATAAACAAAAAAAATCTGACTCAAAGTAAATAAAAACGACTCGACAAAAATGATAATACTAAACCCGAACGTACCGTATCGCGATAGAATGAAAATCCAAATAATCTGTGACTGAAAACCACACGATCTAGCTCCAGTGATCTGAACAAGTCTAAAACAACAGATAATCATAAATTAGAGTGCAAGATAAGACGGGTTTTAACACCCGACCCGAACCGGCTTGGGTCGAGGTCACCAAATGGGGTGGATTTCGGACCGACACCTCACGCTTGTATTTCCGGGTCCAAAACCAACTTCTGACCGCCACCCGACAGGGGTGGTGTTTCTGGGTAAGAGATTTTGCTGTGGTCAAATCAGGAAATGGGCTGATTTAAAACACGAACCACCACCTCCGAGGTGATGGCTTAGGGCTTCCGGCGACCCACCACTTGGTGATGATGGTGACTGGTAGAAGGGCTCCCACCACTGCAACCAGTTGCGGTGGTGGTTCTCGAAGAGAGTTGGAGCCGAGAGAGAGAGAGTATACCTGAAGATGAGCGAGAGAGGGAGATGGAGGCAGCGTCGGTGGTTGGCGATGGTGGTGTCGGCGGCGGTCGGA
>WOUH02070472.1:0-10085 GCA_009936405.2 Stevia rebaudiana
CATAGGATCAAATTGGTTGAAGGCTTGTTGAAAAAATTGCGGGTCAAATTGAGGGTTGTTGTAGTAGTAAGGTGGTAGGCTTACTTGAGGAGATTGCGATTGTGGTTGATAACCGGGTGTGTTGAAGGGGTTGTTTTGTGGTGTTTGAACATTTTTAGGACGCGGTCTTTGAAAATTTTTCTTCGAACCACCTCTCGAAGAACCACCACGTTTTGATCCACCTTCCATTTTTGCTAAAAAGATTGAAGATTTTATGTGAATTTAGAAGAGAAAAAATGAGATTTTGGTGTGTTTGAAAAGGTAAAATGGTTGAGTATTTATAGGGTTGGAATAATAAATAAATTAAATAAAAAAAACCTTTTTTTTTAATTCCCAGCGGTCAAAAAAGAGAGGTTGGGGTGGGTTTGGATCGGTGAGGCGCGGTGACAATTCCCCGAAAAAAGCATTCCCGAAATCGGGGGGGCGGTGTTCCCGATCGGGGCCGCTCCTCCCCGTTTCTTCCCGTTCACGACACCGTATCCCCTAATAAGATGAGTTTGTAAGGACTTTAAGAGAGAGAATAAGAGCTAGATGTTTAACTCATATAAAAAGTGTAATAACGGTATTTATACAATAAAAATTATAGTATTAAGTATGCAAGTAGACATCTTGATGTTAAATCTAAAAGCATCTCAATTAAATATATTGAGTTGCAAATGTTGAAAATATGTGATCATCCACAAGCTTTGTTGGATATTTCATAACACTCCTTGAATGACACTTTTTTTTCAATTTGGAGTCTAGTTTGAAGTACTGTGATGTGTGTGATTATGGTGTGCAAATCGAGTAATAATATTTATTGTAAACGATCAATTTAAAAACACAACTACGGACAGAACCAAAGAACAATCAGAAATTAGGGAAGGTCATGCAACTTAGTCATTATATGGGCAAAATGGTCAATTCACTAAAAACAGTCAGACGGTCAACAAAAGTCAAACAGGAAGGCAAATGAGCAAATAACAATCAATAGAGAAATGATAGTTACATAGGCTAGTATCATGCAATTAAACAAGTTATAACTGATCATTAGACTCAACAATTGGTGATTAGGTTTCCATAAATGAGTTAACTAATGGAGTAAGTAAGCTACATGGAACCATCCTCTCGGTCTGGACCACTATAACGAAGACTACTATTAGATTAACTTTTAAACACCCTAATTCTGATGGACTAGGTTTCCTCTCGGCCTAACTTATCCTGTAATTCAAGTTTCCCGTGCTCGGTTTGTTGGGATTTCTCGTATACGATTTCAATAAAACTCATAGTATTAAATACTGTAACCTGATTTAAAACTCCTTCTAAATCTAAATTAATCATATTAATTTATCAAACAAGATTTGCGCGTGCGGAAGCGTGTGTTCGTTACAATAAATTTCGTATTAAAACAAATCACAAATCCAGGAATCCAATTACATGTAGTTTAAACAATAAATCAAACACAACCATAGAGTGTTTAGAAATCGACCTTTACGAAGAACACCAATAAGACACGATGGATGCAGTAACTGTCTCGCTAGTGACTTCAATCCACGATCCGTCCAAAACTCACGATTCGTCTCACCAAACGCAAAACCGATAGCAGATCTAGAACCGGGACACTCTGATTTAACCAGATCTACATGATGGACCACAACGGCAGCGAAGGTGGCAACCTGCGACGAATAGGGTTCCGCTAGGCGACGGTCTACGGCGGCGGCGATGGACTAGGGTTCCGGTGAACCAATCCGATCGTCCTAGGGTTCCGGCCAATTGAACATGGCTTCGACAACAGGTCTGGCGGTGGTGTGGTGGTGGTGCTCAGTCGGTCACCGGCAGTCGACGGCAGGAGGTGGCCGGCGACGAGATGGTGGTCGGCGACGGTGGGTAACCGGCGGCTAGGGTTTTTCAGAGAAAAACTGATTTTCTCTGTTTTGTGATCTGTATAAATGAGCCGCTGACTGCTTATTTATATGACAAAATTACACAAAACATCCTTAAGGTATATATAAAACTGCATGTTTCATCCTTTATGTTTAAAAAGTCTTGATTTAATTCTTTATCTTAACTAGTTGTTGCAGTTTACGTCCTTTAAGCTAACAAATGTTAGTTTTCTGTTAAACTTCTAAAAAAAGACCGAAATGCCCCTAAATCATAAAGAATGAAACCTGCAACTTTTTAAAATCTAAAGGGTGTTTCCTATAATTTGTTAAAAGATATTAATATTCATATATTTATTATTTTCTTAATTTTACTAATGGTTTATAAAACAAAATTAAGTTACTTTAATTAATTTTTTAGTTCTCAAGCAAACAAAAAATATTTAAAAATAATAGGTTTTCTAAACTTTCTTTTAAGTTTTTCTAAAACTTTTATATTTTATAAATAAAAAAAAATTATAAAATAAAATTGCATGTTTCTTTTATGTTGCCTTATAGTAATAAACTATAAAATAAAATTAACTTTAAAACTTTTATATTTTACAAATTAAAATCAAGTTGATTGTAGATAAGTGAACAACCGATCTATCAATTTGTTATAGTTAAACTCTATTAATGTCTATAATATATCTATTGTTTTAAAGATATTCTAGCGTATTTTTACATTTTTTAAACCTATATATAAGTAAATAACCAATATATTTTACAATTTAATTTGAGACTAGGTTTATTGGTTAATCAACTTATTAGTTGGTTAGTTAATTACCTTATTAGTTTCTAATCATGATTAATTTTTTTTTTCTTAAAGGCCTTGTATCCATTTTTTTTTATATATAAAGGCCCTGTATCTTTTTAAAGGCCACGATCCAATTTATTTTATAGTTTATTAACATGAGGTAACTTAAAAGAAACATGAAATTTTATTTTATTTATAAAATATAAAATTTTTAGAAAATCTTTAAAAAAAAGTTTAGAAAAATTACTATTTTTAAATATTTTTATTTGCCTAAAAACTAAAAAAATTAATTAAAGTAACTTAATATTTGTTATAAACCATTAGTAACATTAAGAAAATAATAAAAATATTAATATTAATATCTTTTAACAAACTAAAGGAAACACCCTTTAAGTTTTAAAAAGTTACATGTTTCATCCTTCATGATTTAGGAACATTTTGGTTATTTTTTTAAAATTTAACAGAAAAACTAACAGTTGTTAGCTTAAAGGACGTAAACTGCAACAACTAGTTAAGATAAAGGATGAAATCGAGACTTTTTAAATACAAAGGATGAAATCTGCAGTTCTATATGATGTTTTGTGTAATTTTGTCATATATATATATATATAAACTGAAGATCGAAGGAAAGATTGAACCTTGGGATATGTGGAGTCGTTAATCCATTGGCCGACTAAGGGACCAAATAAGGTGGTGGTTGCCGACTCAACCACCCCATAGGCTGCAGCCATAACTAAAGAATCCGGCCAAACACTTATCATATACAACCCCACCGAAAACTCCCATGTCCTAACAACAAATCAAAAATATTCATTTAATTTACAATAATTCGACCGATCTGATTTTAATTAATTCAAAACAAATAGACCAATTTTTATATTTAATCTGAATAATCATATATTTACAAATATATGATTAAAAGTATATATATATATATATATACACACACATATATGTGTGTACACCGTATAGAGTAGAGAGAGTGGAGACACCTGGCACCCCATCTGGCTAAGAAGTGACCTATATACAGAGAAAATAGAAGAGATGTAGGGACGGGATCTTGATCGTGATGATGATGATGACGGTCGTCTTGTTCATCTTCCAGTGTCACATAATACCCCTCCTCCATTTCTCTCTCTCTCTCTCTCTCTATATATATATATGTGTGTGTGTGTGTGTGTGTGTGGGGATAATATGTATGTGTTTGTTATGTGTTTAATGTGTATCTTCTTTGTCTTTGATCCAATCTGGTAGATTTTGCATCGACATATATATGAGGCTGGGACTCTGGAGAAGATTATTTGAAATGACTTGTATACCCCTGCACATGTTGCTAGCATGAAACATGACAGCATGGTAGCAGGTATACTTATGGATTTGTATAGTTTAATCTTTGATAGACGTTATGAAATATAAACTAGGACATAGTATATAAATTAGGGCAAAGTATAATATAGAAACCCACTCTAAATGGAGAACCCATTAAAACTCATTTAAAAAATCTTTTTTTTTTTTGCAAAAAATATGATACATTTTATACATTTTTCGTCGCTTTTTATAAAAAAAAAAGTGTTAAAGGGCTTTTTTTTTTTAAATTAGCAAAAAAAAAAAAAAAAAACGACCCACCTGATTGGTTTCATATGTAAAAAACCTATTTTTTTCTAAAAAATGTCACAAATCATTTTTTTTATAAAAATTCAATCGGAGCTTTTTTTTTCCACCAAAAGTCATAAAATGAAATGTAGAGTTATTAAAAAAAAATTAAGATTTTCATGGTTTCTCCATTGAGAATGGGTTTCCATATTATCCATGCCCTATAAATTAGTATTGATGCATATCAATTATTTATCTAAATATACTTTGTAAAATATTTTATAAATATAAATTACTATTGATACATATCAATTAATATTATGATTTAAATACACATTACGACGCCGATAACCTGATTTTAGGATGGTGTGTGTGTGTCATTTACAAAAAAGAAAAGAAAGAAAAAAAAAAAACAATCCACAATCTTTCCTGTGGTAATCAGGTGAAAGTAGCCACAAGAGAGATTACTCACAATAGGTTCATGAAAATTCACAAACTAAACTGTTCATCAGTGTAAGAAAAGGTAAGTCATGTCTCCAAGAATTGAAACCAATCAATTGTACAAATTGAGTTTTCTGAAAACAATCGAGTCAAACACCATTGATCATTCTGTTAATACAGTTTCCTTTCAAATGATCGATTAGATAAACAAATCCGAGAGCTCTGCAAAAGAAAATACCAATGCAAGAAATATATAAGCCAAAGATCATTCAATAATACTAGTTTTTTTAAATAATTAATATAATAAAAAATATATATTTGTTATTTAAGTGAATCTTCTAAAATATAAAAAATGTTAAAAAAGTGCATACTGTTTTCTACCATCATCTTCAAGATTGTAGTCATTACAATCTTGTTTCGGCCAAAGTCATTTTACGTAAAATGTCAAGTTTTAATTCTCATTTTGTGATGGAAGAAAAAAAAAGAAGCAGATTTATCCTCAAAGAGTCCAAATAACGTAACTTTTTAAGTAAATTTGGATGAGTTACCTTCTCATCATATCAAGAGTCATCCAGCAACTCTTCTGAATCAGAATCGCTTGCATTATAACCTGATTAATGAGTTAGAGAGTAATTAGTAACAAATACAATATCATGTACATAACAAGAAAAATACACTAAATGGTGTTTGGATTTGTGCTCTCTAATTTATTTCCAATAATCAATTTCTAATGGTCAACAGATTTGGCTTCTGATAAATTAGGGTCAAATAATCAGTTTTAGTAAGCAGTTTTGCTGCGACAAAACTATCATTATGGTGTACCTATATATTATTAACCCATTCTTTTAACTAAATTAAGAACTTTAATCACTCACAGTCAATAATAACTCTTTTTCACACAAAAAAAGTTCTTTTTTGGTCATTTTTCTTAAATAATATTTTCTTTGCCAAACATAAAAACTGAAAACACACACAATACACATAAGAAACACCATCTTCCCGCCTGCAGTTGATCATTTATTTAATTATAATAATTTCAAAATGCACATCCTAAGACACACACAAAAAAAAAAGATTAGAGAGATGACCTGGACGTTTACTGCTTACTCTCCAAACCGAAGAACGAACTCTTGCAGCTCTTGTCATCCAAATTCTTGCCTGAGTTATGGATTAACATTAATTAATTCATCTTCAAGGTAATGTTGCGACAAAACATAACGGGAATTAAGTAGAAATAATAAACATAGAAAATCTCGATCAAAACTGATATCAACCTATTGGCAAGAGAATTGTTTAAGGAAAGGATTTATTTCAAATTATTTCAAAACAGGGGAAAATAGTCAGCTTCACTTAACCCTTAGATAATTAGTTTTGTTTTTGGAAGCTAGTATACAATTGGTTTAACCAAAACAATTTAAAATTTAATAAGAGACAAACAAACATACCCATCAAAAAAATCTCACTCGACCTTACCTCTATCCCAGAGGCTTACATCTAGAGAGACCCCCAACTCATAAAAACAAAAAACCACTTTCTTATTCTTAGAAAAGACAAACATACAAGAATATCATACACGATAAACGTATAGGGAAACAAACAAATCAAACAATTCTCTAAATGAAAGTACAACTAAGGCTGAAAACACCCACCTCTATACTAATCGGTCCCATATAACATAGTCAGTCGTAATGCAACCCTATAAATTATCCCTTGTAATTTTTCTAGGAACCTCTTGTCACATAAGATGCCGATGTCAGCTCTCCACTGACATCAACCGGTGAGCTATATCGCAGTCAATGTCCCTATCACTATAAACAAACAACTATTAATACTTGAAATTTGTTGTTTGTTGCACAACTTGGCATCCAATCTTCATTTGGGCGTCCACAGTAAAGTTAGAGTGAAGGTACTTGGTTCAGATACTAAATAAAAGATGACATAAAAAAACCTCTTCAACCAAACACCAAATACTAAATATTGTGATCATTAGATAATCAAATCCCAAAATGAAAATCCAAATACCCCCTAATTATCTAAAATTAATGGGTTTACTCAACAAGTTATCCAATAGGAATAGTGATGCTACCTTCTTGACTAACAAACATTACTCAATGGTTGTTATCATATCACTCAACAAAACATTAACACGCCTCATTAAAAACACGTACCAACGTAATGTTGCAAGAAACGATGTGAGCACAAATTAGACAAAAACTAGTAGTACCATGAAGAAGCAAAGAGGTGATGTAGCTTGAAAACTTCCCAAATAAATATATTATAGTTAATAGTTCTTGAGTGAGTGATTCTTGATAACCAATTTTGTCAATGCGACAATGCATATTTGTAGATTCAAGCAAAACCATTGAACTTATTTTTATCTGTAATAGTATTAGGTTGCTGATTGATTAAAACAATACTTTTATATCCAAAAAGTGGTTTCAAATTCAGTAATAAGGCAAAATACTTCTGCACCACTCTGTTTGACCATGAAACTTTCTCAAAAGTCAAAACATCAAAGAGATTTCTAATAATTAACATAAAAACAAGCCCCAAAATCCCAATTTATCAAACTCCCCACTAAACATACATGCTGCAAACTCGTATCAAAGTCAAAATCGATCTTAAATAAGTCAAAATCAAACCTTTTGATGATCTTCTGGAATCCCATAACCATTAAAGTACATCTGAGAAACCAAGACCTGCATAGACAGATCACCGGATTTAGCCTCTTTGAGGGTATCTTGAAACCACCGCCTCAAGCAATCAGACACCACATCCGACAGCGGCAAGCGGTGGCTCTGCTTCTCTCCAACACTCCCGGCGCCGCCGCTGTTATTGCCATTTTCCATCTTCTTTTATACTCGAAATTAACAAAATTTAAAGATTCGATGTGGATTCTTCGAAATATAACAGATTTCGCAAGATTTGATGCGGGGTTCCCTGAAGCTTCGATTTTGTCTTGAATTTCTTGGGTATCTTGTGGGGACGGTGAGAGGTTGGCACACGATGAATGCGGTATCACTTGCAAATATATATTCAAATTTTACTGATTTTGATTTTAGCTTTAAATGAATAAATGAACAGTTACCGCTTGAATATGAGAATAAAACCCTTAACTTGAAAAATCCTCAGACTCAACCAGCCTGTTGCTCCAACCTGAAACTTAAATAAAAGACCTCCCAAAAAGAAAAATGAAGAGATACCGTTAGACTATAAGCCCTTTAATACAAACGTTATATCGTTTAAAATATTTACATCAAACTCCCTGCCAACCTCATAACTTTGTATTTAAATGTGAATAATGGTGAACGGGTGCTATAAGATTGGGCTTCGGTTAGTGGCAGGTCCTCATCAATGCCGATTCGACGTTTAGGTTGGGGCCTCTGGTGGCATTATCGGGTGTTACGTAGTACATATTGATAGAAAAAAAAACAAAGACATGTTCGGATTGTTGTGGAGGGAGGGATCTATTCGTTGGAATATAAAAAAAATTATTTTAAGCGTATATAAACAATACCAATCAGCCTAATTTTTAAATCATTCCTTTTGGTACTTCTCAAAACACACAATTTTATTCAATAAAATGAGATACAATCTTATTCTTCCTAGATCATCGCCAAATAGATCGCTGAATCTAGTAGGGTTAGATTTCTAACTCACGAATATCGTTATCCGTAGACAAGCGGGTATCCACCCTATGGGTATGGAGAATGCCCAATAGAAGTCTATGGGTTAATTACACGCAATAGGGTTAGTTGGTACGAACCCATTTGTTATCCTTGTATGAAACCCTTGGTTTGAGGTTAATGTTATATATGTAATAGGGTTATTTATCCCACTATGATAGGAACTCGTCCAGTACTTAGCTTTGGGTAGTACCAAGTAGTGCAGTGTTTATACCAAGTGAGTTTTATGAAGCCCACTTTTAAACGTTTTATTTTATCGTTTTGGTTGTATGCTGCTATAACTATATTGTTTTGAACTACATGAAAAGCTTGTTTTTGTTTTGGTGACAAACGTTTAAGCTTTGTGTATAAAGGTTTTGTTATACAGATGATGTTAATAATACAATGGGTAGTGTCATCTGTCTATATGTAATAATAAACGATGTTTAAGAAAGGATTTAGCATGTGGCCATTGATTGTGTTTGATTTTCACGTAACGAGTCCTTGATGCATTCCTGATGTGTTAGAGGTGTTGTGGGTTAGTGGTTGGGTTTGCTCTATATGTACACGATACATCCTATATAAAGCCTCTGATGCATTAGAAGTTGTGCTTGGCTAGGTCGTATAGAGACACCTATCACTGGTAGACAAGTCAATGCCACTGTATGTCTGTATGGATAAATGTTTGGTTAAAAAAAGTGAAAGAGTTGGTCTTTTTTTTTACCCTGGAAAACTTTTGATTCTGAATCAAGTGTTTAAAGGGTTTTATAATTAACGTGTCATGTTAAATGTTTTGACAAAACTTAAATGCAAGGCGCGAGCAAGTCGTGTAAAGACAAGATTTTAAGTAAAAAGATATAGAGGGTTTGATTTATAAGGAATGAATCAAACAAAATACCTAACAAAAATGCAAACAATGTCAAACAAAACAAGCGTCACGTCGTCAGAAAAGTGAAGATATGGTATTTTCTTTTGTTTTTTAACTATAGGACATGATGGTCATTAATTGGACATGTAACAAAAAAAACCCGCCATTCAAGTTAGAAACGAAAAAATTACAGGAGAGCAAATACCATGCAAGGACCAAATAAAGGACATGATGGACATTATTTGATTTCCTTAAGTTTTATTTTAGAATACCCAATAAAATCAAAATATATTACCAACACAAATTAAGAAGATATTCATATATCTTTATCATATTTAGTATATCTTCTTTACATTCAGTGAACTATTTCTAAAAATATGTTTTAAAATAGTGTATATGTCACGCGTTCATAATATGGCATGTTAACCATATTTTAATCCGACATAATTTTTTAAGGGCTGTAAAATTATTCTGGACATTCCCGAAGAGAAACTCGTACATCAGGCACGTAACAACCAAATCTCAGATAGACGGAAACCGGCTGGAATCCGGGATCCCCTCTTCATTCGCTCCAGTTAGAACCCTGCTCTCACATTCAGAATACAAAGTCGATCTAACTTTCACGGCGAAGTTCGAACCCCTGACCTCTTGAAAGAAGCCAAAAGCTCAGTGCCATTGAGCAAAAATGCTCAATGAAAACATAACTAATTGCTACTAATGTTATGCAATATGCATTTATAGGGTTGAGTTCAAATAGGGAGGAGCCTTAGGGTGAGTAGGGTAAGGAGGGCTATGGTAACGACACGTGACAGGAGGGAATTTTT
>WOUH02070493.1:0-10084 GCA_009936405.2 Stevia rebaudiana
TGACAGATTCAAAACTGATGTTTATATAATGTTTTTCGTTTTATTTTTCATTAACGTTTTCCATTTCTGATTGTACGAAACTCTTATATCGAATCAGTGAAATGAAAACTCTTGCAATTATGTCATGCTTATTCTCTTCATCTTTATCTCTTTTATATTTTACACGCGATTGATTTACACGCGATTATCGATATACGTATTCCGCACGTATATTCGATATTGATCTTAGTGAGATCCATCGGATCACGGACCTACAAGAAGGTTTGTTATTTTTATCACCGATTTCAATCTCTTAACCATTGATATCTGCTCAATACGATCTAAGTTTGATTGTTCTTATTTACAGAAAACCTAATTTATTTAATCTTCAACCTCTACTTTCATGTTTCGACAAACAAATGGTAAGTAACAACTAACTGAGAACGATTTCATCTTTGGTAAGATTATACTATAGTAAGATTATAAACAGTTAGAATTTGGTTCTTAATTTATGATTTATATGGATAATGCTAATTTCTCATTTATGTATTGTGTTACTTATATCTCATTTCTGTGTAAAAAAATTACGAGAGTTAGTACTCGAACTATGATAAAGAAATGCACATTTGTTATAATTACAAATTACTATAAAGAAGATTGCAAGTATGAATTATTGCGTAGTCTTTATATTATTTCTTTTAAGAGTTGATTATTTGCAATCATTTGATGGTGAGTTCCTCGGTTAAATTTAGGGTTATTAATGATTTTCAATGCCTTTGTTACATTTTGCCCTATAAACTTTTAAAAGATTTACTTTGTAGGATATATGTTTTATTTCATAATTTATTTAAATCGATGGGTACTAAACCTTAAATAAATCTACTACATATGAAGAAGAATAGTTGTATACTGAAAGTTTTTATATAGGTTTGGAAAAATAGATTTGGGTAACTTATTGGAGGAAGTAAAAGGCTAGTGTAACCCCAAAGAATGTGTTAAATAAGTTTGAGACCTGATTTAGCAAGAAGAGCAGGAGGAACACTAAAGTCATGTCTGATGTTAAAGATAGATGAACATGATGCAGAAGATTTAAAGGCAAGTAAAACCTTACATTTAGCTTTAATCTCAAAAGACCTTACACGCCGCTAAAACAACAATTTTAATCATGTTCTTGAAAATTATTTTTTTGTGTCAAATGACTTTAGTATTGAACTAAATGTGGTCAACTTCTTGCAGGATCATATAGATTTTGATAGCCAGGAACTAAATGGGCTGATATGATCCATTGGAAGGAGTATAGTGCACACACCATCATAGAGGTAATATTTGGCGTATATGTAATGGTGTTTTAGTCAAAATTGACCTGATCATAAGTAAAATGGAGCTTCCTAAATGTTTGTTGTGACTTTAAGAAAATTTTTTGAAGATGTTTGTAAATAGTTATATGAATATGTAAACTGAAAATAAATAGATTTGATTGGTCTGAATTTTTTACAACTTAAAATATTTTGTTAAGAGGCTATAGTGGCTACAAAGTGACTCAAAGAATTACTAGAGCCTCGAAAGTCGACTTGTGAAAACTCATGTGTATTTTGAAATAAATAAACTAAATGTTTCCAGTTGTGTTGTTTTGGTTTTGTAGTGACACGTAATTGAAACAGAGCAAATTCACAGGCATTGTAGCATTCTTTATTTCACTTCTGTTACATCAAGTGAACCTTTTTTTAAAGCAACGAGAAACGATTGCCTCTTTACAGGTTAGTTCTTATGTCATGTTTGGTGTATACATGTACCAAAATATGCATCAAAGTCAAATTTTATCATTTTTCAATGTTTTTAACCCCACACGTGTTCTTTTTTTTTTTTTTCAAGACTTCAACAAAACCTTTTTGGTCCATTCTTAATTATGTAACTATATTGTAAATCTTTATACCTGTCACTCAAATAGCGGATATAATGACCTATTACATCCTCAAATTTATGATTTCAGCAGATTTTCATTTCAACTTTTTGGTGTCAAGTCACACTATCTAAAAGAGTCATATTCGGCTTTTAACAAGTAAGTTATTACACAAAAATGTAAAAAAAAATGAATCCTCTTTTGATTAATCTTTCCATGACTGATGATCAAATGCCCAAAATGGAGACTTTGCCATTAATGTCGATTTGGCGTGTGAATGAGCTGCTTCAAAAGAGTCATTCATCACCTCATGCAATTGTATGTATATGACCTTTTTATACTTGTTTGGTTAGTCTAACTGAATTTATGTAAAAACATTGTCACTGTTATTTCTTTTTATTGATCATCTTTATTGTTTGTTTTTTGCAGCCATCTTTGATAGGGGATTTGATCAAAGCTCCAGAATCTAATACACCTGTCCCATATTTGGATTCTATCAAGTATCGAGCATAAATGGGTCAGTTTGATCCAGTCAAATTCAACCAATACTTAAGGCCATTCATACCTACGTTTTGCTTTATATTCAACTGTGCACTTAATTTATTTTCATCTATTTCTTTTCAAGCAGATTGTATTCCATAAATGTAGCCTACGTGGGTTAGTTTCTTTCCTCTCTTCTTTTGTACTAAAGACGTGAATGAAATGGGCATTAAGTTGTACTTTTACTCTAAATTTTCATATTACAAATTTATTGATTTTTAATTTGTTACATTTTTTTAATTGCATGTTTCAAAGTTAAGAGCAATTCATAGAAAACTGGAATGATCATTAGTATTGTAGTTGGCATGGTGTCTGTCAGCCTTTTGCTCTTAGTTTTTTGTTTTTACATGAATAGAAAAAGGTCAAAACATGGTAATAATTTAAGCTCATAATATTTTGGAACCACCATTGTGTTTACGTTCAATTAAATGAAAGGCAAAAATGCGCGTTACCTTGACTTCATTTTTTTTTTTTTAATCAGTAATATAAAATCATAGACTGTAAATCATATGGTATGTTACTAATATTGTGTGGAAAAATTCTCTAAAGCAAAGCTATATTTGATGAACATTACAAGCAATAAATGTTATCTATCAGACCCTATATGCTCCCCCACAACCTAACTGTAAAAATTTGGAATCTTGAAATTGTATGTCATTTTCTTTCTTTTCTCTACTTAGAGCTGTAAGAACCGTGCCATGCCGAGTGACGAATTGTTTGGGGCTGACTCAAAATGGATAACTTTTTGGTATGGGCCGAGTAATATTTTCTTTTTATACTTTTGTTCGTTCTTTTAATATTTAGTACTTCAACAGTTCAACAATATTCAACTACTTCTTCCCTATTCATTTGAGCATGACTTTGTAAACTTATTTATTTGTTTTTCAGCTGTGTTTTTTAAATTGGTGAATCGTGTTTGTATCCCAACATTACACTAACCGATCAGCATATCAGTATAAAATTATTATGAAAAGTGTAGTTTAACGTTTTCCTTTATAGCACTTGAACATATTTTCATGTTTCAACTTGTCATCAATTATAGATTTTATTGATTTTGTATTTAAAGATGTTTTGGAATAGCAAACAACATTGATTTTGTTAAATATAGACTTCACATACATTGATTTTGATTAATGTTGTCTTGCTTCTCATGTTCATAATTGCACCTAATGATGAAATTAATCTTGGATTGTTGAACGTGTGATAGTTTAAGGGTCATTTTGTTAAGTATTATTTACGTTTGTTTAATTTAATAAGTAGGTTAAGTAAACTTGTTGAGCATGTTTGGTAGATTTATAAATAGGGATTAGATGCTAGTTGTTTTATTAATTCCTTCTCGATTGTAAGTTTGTTTGAACAGAAAGAAAGATTCACATTGTTCCCAAAGATCTCATGTTTTTGTTCGTGCGATCCGATTGTTTGAACCATTTGGGTCAACGATTGGTACTAGAGCTTAGGCTTGTTACACACGAGAAGAAATTGCGGTAAAGAGGAGTTTTGATTTAGGGACTAGGGTTATCTGTCGGCAATCCTACCATGATCCCCATCCTATCGTCGCTCGTGTATGTGTTTCCCAGTTCTCACGTTCAAAAGGATCAGATGACAAGCAATATCTTTGGATATAAGTTGACCAAGGAGCACAATATGTTAAGCATGGTTGTTGGTTCTGTAGTTAATCACAAGGGGAAAACAAAGACAATTATTAAATAACGGGAAACTGAATATGAGACTCTTAAATATCTAACTTACTTACGAACTATTTAAAAGAATCTTTTTTTTTATTATATCAAGAAAAAAATAAATTATATCTTCATTTCTTAGTTCTTAACTGATTAGTGGCGAAGCACATCTTTGTCAAAGGCCGAAATGAACTTTTTTTATGTATGTTATGAGATCGCTAACGTATTCCTCAAAACATACTCATGTTTTCTTCCTAATTTAATATAGTCTGAAATCTTATGTTTTCATTTAAAAATATCCCGTTACCTTAAATAATATTTTTCCTCTTCCAAAATCATGAATTCCAACAGGCAACAATTAGATAGGCCAAACTCACGTTTTCCTTTACACCCCACACCACACTTTTGGTGAGATATTCCTCCAATATATGTATTTTCTAAAAATGACTTAATCCAGGTTTATAAAAGGTGCTCGTCAAACCCGCTAAAAGGAAAGAGTGGTCCGGTCAGTGATCCTGCTAGCATGTTGGTGTTTATGGAAAGTGCAAAATGATTTAATTTTATCAAACAAAAAAATCTCTATTCGAAGAATTATGGAAGAGATCAAGGCTAAAGTCTTCCATCGGTTGAAGACTAGGTCCAAAATCAGCAATTTAGATTGGAAGAATTGAAGGAAGTTTAATTTTTTGTAATTTGCTTGTTTATTTTTGTTTTGGCTTTGCTTAACCTCTGGCTAGCTTCTCTACCCCTCCCTTGTTTCGAATACATTTCGTCTTTCAAAGAAAAAAAAAGCAAATCAAAAAATTCTTGATTGCCATAGGGACACAGGGTTCATTGACCCGCCCGTAGGTTTCATCATTAGAAACATCCAAGACATATGTTTCTTTTTCAATGTGGTAGTTTTGGTAAGGCAAGAAATTTATTTCTTCAATTCTAGTCTTTTTTTTAATCGCACTTATAAGCTATAGTTTTCATCAAATCATCATATGAAAAACTTAAATCATTGATCTCAAAGAAGACTGCAATGACGGATTGATGTAAATCGATGGAGCAAAACTTGTTGATTTTCATTCCTCTAGTTAATCTCTTATCTTGTATCCATGTTGAATAACAAAAGTAAATTAAATTGGATAAACACGTACAAGACAACACCATATACAATAAGTTGAATGCCAGATTCAAAACTTTTTTGCCTTTTCCGTCAGAGATTTACTAAATATGGCTTCACATTGCCAAACATGGATGGTGGAGAAAACGGTCATTCATGGCATCATCATTACTACGTGTTCGTGTTTATGGAAGGTTAGGAACGACATAAGGTTTTTCGGGAAGACAAGTTAAGGTGGAGGATGTCTTCGGGGAGATTAGAGCGTTGGGTTAATTTTCAATTGGGCCGATTGGTGTAAATTTGTTATAATGTAATTTCCTTTTTGTTTGTATGTTCTGGTTCTTTGCCCAGTTTTCGGGTTAAGGTTTTTTTTATAGAAGTTGATCTTCAAAAAAAAAAAAAAAAGACATACTATTATTTTAATATAACTAGTAATACATTTTGATTATTTAGAAAATTACATTAAAAGATTAATTTAATCAACACACGGCCATCGACAACGACACTCAGTATAGTCGTTTACGCATTCCCCAAGGGCGTTATACCCTCTCAAATCCATACATGCACTATTGCATGGTATTGGTTCACAATCAACCCATGGCATAACGTATTCGCATGCCTTGATTAATGTTGATGTCTTCATTCCCATGTTCATGTCAACACCTAATATATATATATATAGTTATCAGTTTATATGCTATTAAACATGAAAAAGAAAAAAGCACTTCGAATTTAAAAGTTATGTTGAAATCACATGTAATTGGAGTCGTAGTTGTTGCGATGAGTATCAAGAGGATGCCGATTATAAGCTTCATTTTAGTGTTGCTTTGTTATTTCAATTTTCCAACTTCAATGACAATATAGAATTATTCACAACATTTCGCATTTATAAGTGTGATGAGATTTAAGGATGAATTAAATGCCGGTATCTGTTACCAACATAACGTAAATTCATATTAAATTAAATAACTGTTACTATATGTATATTAAATAGCTAATATTACATGCACTTAAGTATAACACATTTTTAATATTTTCACTTTTAAAATTTAACACAAACTATTTATATTAATGTTGTAAAATTCATTTATCAGCGAAATATTTATCCTACTGAGTACTTTGTAACTCCTCAAAGTAAATATACTTGTTTCGAGTTTGAACCTAAAAGTTTGTAGATTAGTTTAGGATTGACAATTTAACTTCAAACGCCTTATTGTCAAAAAAACCTTATTTAACATATGATTTTTAAAAAATAGTTTTTTTATGAAAGTGTTTTGATTAACTTTTGTGTTAAAAAGAAGTCAATAATTATTTTTTTAAAATTTTTTTCTCTTAAATTATTCATGTAAAATGATCAAAAAGACATTTTTATATTTAAAACAATTTTAAGGTTGTGGGTGCCGGTGGGTGCCGACGATGGCGGTGGTTAGTGGTAGGTGACAAGTGGCAGTGGTTGGCGGCTGCGATGGCGACGGGTGGTGGTGGATGACGGTGGCAGTGGTGGGTGTGGGTGGCTGTTGGAGGCGGTTGTGGGGTGGGTGGCTGTTGGCGGTTGATAGTGACGATGGTGAGTGTTTGGGTAAAGATTGGGTCGATTAATAATTTTATGTCAATAGTTATAGATTATTTTGAATTGCCATATATTTTGTGGCCAAACTTTCTAACTTTTGAAAAACAACTTATTAATTAATTACAAAAAGTCATGTTTGAAATTTCTTTTAGGTTTGCCAAATGAGTTTTTTGAGTTTTGCAAAGTTGATTTTCAAAAAAATTAAAAAACTTACTATGTTACATAATGTACACATGTGTTACATAGTGTTGACATGTGTCACATAGTTTAGACATCATAAAATGGAGGACACATATTTAGTTATTTATAAAATAAAGGGTCCACATTGAGTTTTTTTTTTTTTTTTACACTTTTGATCAGGTTCACATAATACACGTCTTTTATATATCTCAATCTGGACACTTGATATTTTAATTACTTTTTTGAAAAAGAAACAGATCTATACATTTTCAAAATGGATAACCCAAATTAAGTAAGACATTTGTTGTTATATTATAAAATGGAGGACCCAATACATACGATAAAATTTAAGAAATCATATAAAAAATTATTATTATTTTTTACAATAAATATAATATGTTTTATACCCATTTTTCATCACTTTTTTATAAAAAAAAAATTGTTGAAGGAATTTTATTTTTAAATCCGCAAGAAAAGAAAGTGCTCATATGCAACTAATGAGTGTTTAGACATGTTAAATATGTAACATGTATGCATTTTTACTAAAAATTATCAGTATTTTATGAAAATCATTTTTAAATATTAACTCGGTGTTTTTTTATTTTTTTTTCATCAAAAATTATAAAATTGAATGTATAGCTATAAAAAAAATTAAAAAATTTACTCTGTTACATATGTAAAAACGAGGTTTCACAGTTTTCTGAGTGAAAGTGCGTTTATTGTTTATACAGGTTTATTGTTTATACATCCCCTATATATATGCTAAATTTATTATGATAAAACAAAATAAATAAGACGAACTCGATTATTAAAAGTTACACTCGCCCCTAGACGTTGCAAGTGCTGTCATTGATGTAGTTCACACACTTATCTTGTTACCACTGGGTGTGATCCTCAACCTCAAGTTAGTGAACCCTAATCAGCATTTAAATGAGCCATGGGCAATGTGGTAACACTACTGCCCTTTTGGCTATTATCATGTTCCAAATGCCATATAGTGAAAGTTGTGGGACCGAAAGAACATCGAGTTACCTACTCGGGTTAAATCTTTGATGGGTTAGTATTACCACTACTCCAGTCTCCAACTACCTATCATAACGGAGATTATGTTATATTAAAAGATTTGTAACAATCTCAAGTATGTCCAACGGTAGGACTAGATTATATTATATTATATTAAAAGATTTGTAACAAGTCTCCAACTACCTATGGCCAAGTTGATCCTCTAAGGCCTAAGCTATACAATATTTGGGCCCATGGTTATGATCTAGGTCACCTAGACCAATGGTTAATGCGTAACGTGATCATAGGATAAAGATAATAATTCTCGGTTTGAAAGACCTCGTAAGCCTCATTACCTCCTATATATTTCTAGGATGGTGGTGCCACAAGCTGATTAGGCAGTTCGATAATACTCTTTTTTTTTTCCATAGAATGGTTGAGGCGAATTATCAAAGCCTGAAACTAACTTCTTAATTACAAAGTTTACTTCTTCGATAATCACATGAATTACTCTAACCAAATAATCGCACGTTTTATGATTAGAAGGAAGAAAATAATGATTGCTAATTTACGAGAAAAATATTTGACATTGAAATGAGATTATATATGTTGGATTTCGAGTTCTACAATTACTTATGGGCCTAAAACTATAAATATAGCCCAAATAAATTATTAAGCTGGACTTTCTACCCGTTTGCATCAGAGTCCACTCCGCTCGCTGGCCCCGGTACAACCGTACAAGTACATACATTTTGGCATCATGAGTCAATAATCTACAAAAAAATTGAACTTAAGATGTTCTACTGTTACCTGTAAGCACCGTCGCTTTCGAACCGAAATTTGAGGGTTGAGTTGCCCTAGAACTTCTGGACCACCTTGATACATAAACCGCACTTGCAAGTATTAGCTACAAATCCGGTTTACATAAAACCCCATTAAAGGGGGAAATGTACAAAACTAAACTACCTGTGAAAACCCGGGTGGGTCTCAATTGTCCCCTATAGTCTTACAGATTTGACCATTTCTTGACTAGGACCATCGACCAGAGTGAAAAGATAGATCGGAGATGGCAACGTGTTTAAGGGTGACGAGATGGATCATCTTGATGAGGGACTCATATGGCGTTAAAGCAACATAACGGATGAAGGGGTGAAATGCCGTTTATACCCTGTCCGTTACGGTACCGGAGTTGATCTTAACGGTAGAAGTCAAAGTTGTTAGCCTCAGTAATTTAACTCACATAATAAAAAATCACATGGACTCAACTGACAAATTTCATGCGGTGAGGATTCAAATGTACATTTTAGTGAAACCAAATAAACTCAAATAACATTTTACTCTAATAACAATGATTGGTCCAGTAATTACTTCTGAGTGACCTTGTGAGACATTGTCTCTTATATAAGTGTGAATTTCTAGTTGGGCAAACCGGTCATTAATACTTTTGATATAGACTCGATGTCACTCCATCATACAATTTGTAGTTTCAAGATCATTAAGAGGTGATATAAAGTTAAAAATTAAGTAGTGACTTTAATTCTCAAATTATGTAACATAAAGGTTAAATAAAGGATGAGAATCTACACCTTTATTTATATGATTTTATAAAGTAATTACTGGAACCAAACAACTTGATAGTTGAAAAATCTTAGGATTCTCTTGTCGATACAGCAAACAATGATGTATATGTTTATATATATTTCACCATACATGTGTGTGCTGCAAACCTCCATTTCATTAAATGTTGTTGTCTAGATCAACACTAACGTACGAATTAAGATTTTTGTCTTTCTGATGTGAAAAATAGTTTAAATTTTATTGGCATGAGGACCCATGCATCCATGTCCGTTACTTTGACAACTCTCCCATGATTCATTAACTTTCACTCCATTAAATGTTGTTGCTATAGTGTTTTCTTGTCTATTCATGTACATGTACGGGTTAGAATCCCCTAACCACTTTAATTAATATAGTGAAATTGCTAGTATATTACTATGATTATGTTCAAATTTTTTTTAACAGCGTTTTTTTCTCACGGGTATCCCTCATTTTCGCGGCCTGTAAGCAAGGTCGACTACTCGACCTCCGTGAGAATCCACGACCACACCAGATGCGCAGGAACCCCG
>WOUH02070504.1:0-10083 GCA_009936405.2 Stevia rebaudiana
CGTTCACGATTTTCCATTCCGCATCTAACCCCATTGGTTTCACCTCCAAAGGAGGTGTCGGGATTTTGGGCCTATGGCACGTTGCACCGTTTTGCGCGTAACTTTCGAACCATTGCTCGAATCAAAATTCCGCATACACTCAAACGCTTCTAAATACTTATATGAATATGATAAAAGCGTTTATATCATTTAAACTTTAAGTTACATTAGGGTACCATAAGTATTACAGCTGTCTTAACACCGAAACTCAATCATAAGCACACTACTAAACAGATAGAAGATTTCTCTAATTCTCGTATTTCAAACACTCAAAAATTCGGGGCGTTACATAGTTGTTATACCAGAATAACCAATTCTATATATACCAAGGGGTGTTTGTCTCAATGGTGTCTTCATACTTTTCAAATGAGAGGTTTCGGATTGAAGTTTCACTTAGAGCGTAAAGCTCTAGGATGAGCATTGTGGTTTTCTTACAAAGTGGAATTCCTTCTGAATTGGTGGGACGCAACGATTCCCTAGGTCGAAGGCTGATCTTTCACCATAGTAAGGCCGGGTGACCATGTTATTTGTTGTTCAAAAAAAGTTTAGGTTTTATATATACCAATAGAACACCGATCTTGTCTTGAATGATTGATTGAAAAAAAAAATTGAATGAAATGAATGCAATATTATTGAAACTTGAGTACTATTATGTTAAAATTTTCTTAATAATAACAATTATCATAAGTGTAATCCTCTTATTGTTATCTTATCATTAGTATTAAAAAAAATAAAAATATATTAATATTATTATTAGATTCTGAATATAATATATTAAATGCATACGCTAAGTAAGCTTATAACAAATATACAGAGAAAGGTTAATTGAAGAACCTCAAAACATTAGGTAACCTCGGGGAATCGGCTTAAGAGTTTCGATTGAGCTTTTTCCGATGTCATTAGAACCGGCTGGTTAAACTTTAAACATAAATATATGTAGGGTTTAGTTTTAAATTTTTAGCTTTTACAGTTTAGTGTTTAAGATTTAGATTTACGTTTGTAATTTAGTTTTAAGGTTTAACTTTTAATTTTTAGGGTTAGCTTTAATGTTTAGGGATTCAGTGTTTTCCTGTGTTTCGGGTTAGCTCAATTGAAGTTCGTTTACCAGAGGTTACTCAATAAACCTTTCCCAAATTATATATACTATAGAGTTCACAGTAACCCCGATTAATTAATATGATATGAAGATGACACTCAAACCATCTCTCATCGCTATCTCACTTATTATATATATTAAACCATTAGATCAGGAGACACGATGATTATTTCCTTTAATAATTTTGTTGTTCCTTTAATAAAATACTAAAATATGCAATAATATATTATCTACATGAGTAAGTCAAACTATCCAAGAATACAAATTCTTATATTGATGGATTTCTCGATCTTGTGCTCAAAAGAATCATGTTAAGAAGCAACTAAATTTCTAAGGTTCAAAGGATGTTTCCCTAAAATTCAGTTTTATTTCTTATTCTTTTAGGGATATTGGAAAATTAAATATTTTAAGAAGCATCGTAATTTATAAAGTGCAAATTAAGGATGGTTTTCTCGATACATGTACACGGACTATGTTGACTGTTGAAACAACAAATGATGGATGCGGATAGTAGCATGAACCGCAAAGGTAAAACATAAGCCTTAGTCTCACCAAACTGGCAGGCTCTATTGGGTTTTCGACATGTGTTTATGGAAGTTCTTTTGTAATATGAGTGTTGTTTGACATGTTAGTTTATAAAACTTTTATAAACAAACCCAACAAAGATTTATATATGAGAAACTTGAAATTTAAATAACACGTTTATAGGGTGGTTAGAAAGTCATAATCTTTAACCCCTAAAAAGGAATAATTTCATATATATCCCTACAAAACATATAAAATATCATATATATCCTTACAAACTTAAAAATATCATATATATATCCTTAAAATATTATCAAAATATCATATATATCCTTTTCAACTTATTTTCTTCAAAAATAATTTATAATATGACCATTTTACCCTTAATTTTCTTAAAACTAAACATTTTGACAAAATAAAGAACAAAAAAACCAATTGTTTCACTTTGATCCGTCGTTTTCACGAGTTCTCGTGGTCTTTCTTTATTCGCTTTAGGGATATATTAGGGGTAAATGGTCATATTATGAATTTTTTCTAAAAAAAAAAGTTAGAAATTATTTATATGACATTTGATAAATTTGTAGGGATATATATGATATATTATAAGTTTATAGGGGTATATATGACATTTTTAAAATTTATAAGGATATATATGCTATTTTAAATCTTTTTAGGGATATATATGAAATTAACCCTAAAAAAAAGTAGTTGTTATAAGTGAAGAACATGACCAAGAACCCACGTGTGTTCTTTTCCAATAGCATTTACATCGAGTATTTTATACAAGATGGTAAGTCTTTAACCTTCTTGTCAAGAACATTCACTAAAACTCTATTTTATAATGAATGTAATTGCTATGGAAGTAGAAATCAAAACATCTAAAGAACCAGTTCAAACCATAGTTTAACCTAAGTAGTTTGATTAGTTTATTAAGTGTTTATCATTCAAGAAAAATACCTTTTTCGTCTCCTTTTCTCAGGTTCAAATAGCAGCCCCCAAGCATACCTTTCACATATTTTCCTATATAAATCAAGAATGAAGGTCATCTACTTAACTATACATCAAGGGACAAGTTGCACCTTTCACTCATATGGTTATCGAGGTTACTTGTAGAGGAAAGTCAAAAGGGCAAGGGTATATAACCCTATGCTGCTGTTCGGCTGAAAGCAAAAGAAAAATAGGCCACATGCGATTTTTACCAACATTTATTTGCAAAGTTGTTTTAATCCCCTAACTGTAGGTAATGTTTTACAAGTCTTTTAAGCACCTTTTATAGATGCTTACACAGGCTAAAGTATGTACATTTATATTATAAATGTAGTGAGACGTTCACTGAGGAACCTAAACAAACTGGAAAACCTCGGGGAACTGGCTCAAACGATCTTCGATTAAGCTCATTCCGATGTTATTGGAACCGGCTCGTCGAACCCTAACAGGAAAACACTAAACCTTAAATCTAAACCCTAAGAGTTAAACCCTAAAGTTAGACCCTAAGAGCTAAACTCCAAACTATAAAAGCTTAAACCTTAAAGCCAACCCTAAATATATTTATGTTTAAAGGTCGACTAGCTGGTTTCAATGATGCCGGAATGAGCTCAATCGTAGTTCGTTTCAGCTAGTGTTAGGTTTCCTCTATTGAGATGGTGACTTGCGAATAATTAACAAGTCATCTGCAAGCTTCATTAATCATTAAGTCCATTTAATGATGTCAAAGTTATAACTCTTTTCTCTTTATCTTTGTTTATTTACTTTAAACAGATTTATGATTGCTGATTGAATTGATAAAGTCAAATCCATATGTATTGTGGACGTATTGACAGACTCAATATGGATGACACAATATGGTCATGTTTTCTAAACTAAATTAGCTTTAATAAATGTCTTCTAACTGATATATATGGTTATCTTATGTTACTCTGATATGATTTACAGGATTTGCAAAGGATAGATGACTGCTGACAGCTAAATTGGATTTGCTAACAAGTAAAATGCTGAGTGTTGATGTTGGTGATGGTTGCTGATATAGAGATTGGATGTTCAGAAGATCAAAGTATTATGGAGTGCTGACGAGTAACAAGAGTTATTGCTGATGTTATGTTCCCACTTCTGACATACATTAGTTAGAAGAAAATCTGCTAAGTGTCAAAATGCAGTCTGTGTTGTTGATGACCAAATCCACGAATGCTGACGTTCATTTTGATAACTGCTAATGAACAAAGTTGTTGTTTGATATATTTGAAGACTTAGATAGGTTTTCTGTTATTTATCATTTTCAATGACGTTAGTTATGACATGTATAATAGATGCAACGTTTGTTTTGTTATTTTGGTTAGTGGTTAACCATTAGAGCAGTTATTAGATATGAAATGTGCCTATAAATAGGCCAATCATAGAATGTGTCTGTACGCTTTTACAAACGCCTCTTACACACTTTTACACACACACATCTGTAATTTTGTGATCAATTTCAGGTATGATTTAAATACAACTACTTCTTATTATTCATTTCATCTTTTCTTCATCCGCTCTTATCAATTATGAGTTGAACATAAACTGCTTGAGTCTTTATTGATTAGATCTACATCTTAACTTGAAATGATTGCTTGTTTCCTCCCTATAATCAATTGAAATCACTACTTAGTGTTCTTAGATCGATCAGATCTCAATCATGGCAATTGATATCAGAGCCTTTTCTTCGAAATTTTTGATTTTCATGAAAATCAAAAGTGAAAGATGTGATTTCTGCGTTCAAAAGCTGATCTAAGCTTGAAATCGTATAGTTAAGGCTAATCTAATACATTTCTGATAAATTGGTTAAACAAATTAAAATGAATTCATTGATCTGATTTAGTGTGTGTTCTTGGTGAAACTGTGTGTTTTTAAAAGTATCAGATTAATAGCTTCAAATTGTTTAGTCAATTGAAGAGTATACGATTATTTATCAATTGATTAATTCGTGATCGGTCTGATCTAAGATATTGTGAGCCGATTCACAAATTTCTGTCTCAGTGTCAAAAGGGTTTTTCGATCGAGGGTTTACTGTTTCATGATTTCCGATTTTCTGGGATAGATCTCAGATTAGTGAAACAAGCTTCTAGGTTGTTTGTGTCGTTGATTTGGATAATATTTGGATAATCATTTCATTAATTCTCACAGCAATCCGTAAAATCATTATTGATTTTGCCAATTTCTCTCAGTTCATTAATTGTTCAAACATTAATCAACAGATCTGCTTTTATTTAATTATAATACATTAAAGTCATCAATTGGTCTCAATTACTCCTCATTGAACTGTTTGATTGAACTATTTTGAGCTAGGGTATTAGATCCTGAATTAATCAAAACTGAAATCTTATATAAAATCAACAAATATCCAATATGGATCAACAAAGCACACCATCTGTTTCTGTTTATTCGGAATCAGGTTCATCCAGAGCCAAACCACCCATGCCGAAGAACGCAGCCGATTTCCAGCAATGGAAGCTTAGGTTTCAGAATCATATTGATAGCATAGATCCAGAAATGTGGTACTCTATCATTGATGGTCCATATGTTCCAAGTGATCTCAGTGAAGAAAACATATTGAAGTATCATAACAAATGCCTACCACTCAGAGGTATAAATCTGAGAGATGATGAAAGAAGAATGATTAAAATGGATATTAAGGCATATGGTACTGTCAAATCTGCTTTACCGACGGAAATTTTGGTATGTGTGAAGTATTTTGAGACTGCAAAATGCTTGTGGGATTAACTAGACGTGATGTTTGCTGGTAGTGCTCAAGTGAAAAGGATGAAAAGAGACAACCTCAAGATGATGTTTGATAACTTCAAACATATGCAAGGTGAAATAGTTACTCAGCAAATTCAGAGATTTATGTAGTTGATTAATGAACTAAAAAAATTCGAAATAAAAAATGATAATAATGATCAGAATGTGAAATTACTAAATACACTCCCTGAAAGCTGGAGTGAGAAGGTTACCTTGATCAAGGATACCAAAGACCTTAATGAAATCAAAATTGAAGAGATGATTGCAAAGCTTGAAGCAATTGACATGGATGTCAAAGCATGAACATCCACTACTCAACTAGGTCAATACAAGTTTGTTAAAACTGCTGGTGTTCAATCTTTAGTTGGTGAAGAAGGAAAAGGTGGTTCTCAATATACAGGAGATGATAATGTTGGATTTGGTGCATCATCTATACCATCTTCATATGTTTCATCCCCATCACCACCTGTAAATCAAACTGATAATCAACAAAATCAATGAGTCAAAATCAATTCTGCAGAACAACAAGAAGTATGTAAAGCCTTTGTTGCAAGTTTTGAATGCTTTGTTGCAGGTTCACTTGGTAAAGCACAATTCACTCAACATGATCTAGAAGAAATAGATCCAAAGGATGTTGAGGAGATGGATATAAAATGGTAGATGGCTATGGTGGTTCTAAGGCACAAAAAATTCTGGAAGAAGTATGGTCCATTGAAATTTGAAGCTGATAAAACCAAAGTTGGTATTGATATGGAAAAAGTGAGGTGTTATAATTGCAATCTGTATGGTCACTTTTCAAGAGATTGCAAAGCTCCAAAAGATCCATCAAGATATCAAACCAACAAAATAGCTGCTCAAAATCAACCTACTGAAACAGCTGCAAACAAAGCTTTGGTAGCTACAAGTAGCACTAATGATTTTGATTGGGGAAAATATGCAAATGAATATGATCCTGCTCAAGCAATGATTGTTGTTGATGATGATTTTCCAGAAGGAGCTGATGAACCTTTTCTTGCACTGATGGCTCTGGGTACTGAGGTAACTAAACCTTGTTCTGATGAATGCAAAATTAAACCAGAAGTGTCAAAAAAGCACATCTCTGATCTCCAAAGAGATCCTAGTCAGTTTAGGTTTGAAGAAAAACAGTGGGAAACTAACAAGCAAACACATGAAACTAAAATCAATTCACTATTAAAAGATAATGAAAAACTTAAAACTGAAAAACAGATTTGGCAAAAAGAACTTGATGAAAATTTGTTAACATTAACAAAAACATTGTCAGATTTATCCACTGCAACTCTAAAAACTGAAAATTTTCAGAATCTTCAAAACATTTGAAATCTCTGCTGGATAGTCAAACTCAGGGAAAATCCAAAGCTGGATTTGGTTTTCATGAGGTTTCACACCCTTATAATGCAAACTATACTCCTATGCCTGAATCAATGACATCCAAAGTAGCTAAGAGTTGTTCAAATGCTACAGAACAATGTGAATCAAGCACAAAATCATATGATTACACCCAGTTTTCTTATAAACATTTTTGTGCTTACTGATCCATCAGCAGATGTATCAAATCCTTTAAAATCTGATAAAACTGAATCATCAACTGTTATTAAAATTGAAAAACCATCTGCACAAAATGACACGAATTCTGAGTTATAAGAACCAGTTATTATCTCTAATTCAACTACGAATTCAGAGAAATTAAATGATTCCCAAAATTCAAATTCAGATTCCTCCACAAAATGCACAATTTGCAAAAGCATCTTTCATTCAAGGAAATGATGCATTTATAAATCTAAAAATCATTTTGCAAAAATGCAACAATTTGTGGAGAAAAAGAAAAGGCAACAAGGTGACAAATATGCATCTGTTTCTACCAAACTTCCAATCCACTGCACAATCTACAGAACAAATAATCATGCAATAGTTGATTCTTATTACTATTGTAACACCTAGTTTACAGGTAAGGCATGGCCTAGATGTTTATGATAATAATATTATCGATAAAAGGAAAACCATGATACCTCGATAAACGCACCGTAATGATTGGACAGATCCCGAGCCTAAGATTGTTAGCGCTATGATAATGTAACTTGTTATTAGGATAATTTAAGCGTTATTATCTTGTTAGTTAGAGAAATTATATTAAAATGAGTGTATGCGAAATTTGGGTAAGAGCGACGGTTTGAAAGCTACACACGAAATGAGGAGCGTTTTATGGATCCAAAATCTCAACACCTTATTAGGAAGTGAAACCAATGGGGTTCGATAGGAAATTGAAAATCGTGAACGTAGGCAAAAACTGCGCGCGAAACGGGAGTCCGAACGAAGCGGGAAACGCGAAAACAAGTTAACCAGTCGTGCTGAACCAAGTGATACTACGTGTCAGGACACGTGTCACCGAAAGAGTTGAGTCAGCGGACACCTGGTAGAGAGAGAATCCACATGTCGCTAGTGTGGACACGTGGCGAGATCTGGAGCAATGATGAGGCGACACGTGGCGCCACCAGAGTGGGCCACGCAGACGAAAGCTACGCGACACGCGTAGGATCTCATCCGAAACCCGCGTGACGCGCGTAGGATTCCAGAAATCGCCTATAAAAGGCTGCATTCGGGCAGCTCATTTCACACGTTCCGATCTCTGACCCAGTTTACACTCAAATACCCCTCTAGACTCATTGTAGAAGAAGTTAGGTGCTTAAGAAACACCGAAAGGCTCACGGGTAGCCCTTGGTTCGCGTGTGAAGTCAATGGTGCGGGAAATCCTTAGAACGATAAGGGGTGGTTCTGATTGATTAAGGTGAGTTCTATGAGCCCACTTTTGATTGATAAATGTTTTGGGCTAGGATACATACTGTTAAAGGTCTAGATGATTAAGAACCATATACATTGTGTAAGATATAATGTTTATATATATGTCGTTGTAATGCCCGTGGTGAGCCGGGATTATAATATAAACAATAAATCTTAAAATGGTTTTTAATAAAAGAATATATACTCAGGGTATAGAGTATAGATAGTGGAGAGAGGTGGTTTTGAATAGATACTCAGGATATTGAGTATAGATAGTGGAGAGAGGTGGTTTTGAATAGATACTCAGGGTATTAGGTATAGATAGTGGAAAGAGGTGGTTTTGAATAGATACTCAGGGTATTGAGTATAGATAGTGGAAAGAGGTGGTTTTGACACGTAAATTGGTTTTGGCTTGAGGCCAAGGTTTGGGAAAGAAAAGAACGTTAGAAAGTCTTTTACATGGACAAAGGTCAGTAAATAGATTAGAAAATGTCTCTTAGTATAGTAATATGGGATAGAGGTTTTGTAGAAAGAAATAGAGTCAATGCAGTAGATAGAAATCGACAGAGGTCGATAGAATAGTCCAACCTGCTGCGGTGGAAACACTAATCTTGTTGAAGAGTAGCACTGAAATATGGGGTAGCTAATCAGTTAACTATTTAATTAAAGTTGGTGAGGACCAACTGTCCAACCTGCTGCGGTGGGGAACACTGCTCTTGTTGAAGAGTAGCCCTGAAATATGGGGTAGCTGATCAGTTGACTGTTTAATTAAGGTTGGTGACGACCAGGCTGGCAGAGGGTAAATGTAACCCCTAATGGACGGGCTTGATAAACTAGAGAAATTACTTAGGAAAGGAAAATGCCGTTAGTATTGAGACTAACGATGGTCTCGGGTACGTTGGTGCCCGAAGACTGAGAGCAGACTGCATATCGATTATCTATTTTCTAGAAACATGTAAAGCCTTGAATAGTTGTGTTGTGTCATATAAAACCTGTTTTTGTGAATAGGGAAAGGAATAGTGAGATGAATAGTGATGTGAATAGTGATATTAATAGTGTTGAGAGTTAGCGAGGTAAGCGGTAATAAAACTTAGAACTCACCAGCGAAAGCTGAGCATCTTTAGTATGTATGCTAGGTTGAAAGGGAAAGGAGAAAGCATCAGGGCAGGAAGCGTATGGAAGGCATTGATGTAAGCTGTATTGGAATGGCATCAAGTTTTGAAGACTAGTAGTTAGTCGTTCGGATATTATGTATAGTTTGGCATTTAGCATGTAAACTTGACCTTTGTTATAAATAAAAGAAAGACTCCCGCTGAATATCTCTGTTTGCCATGTGTTCTTGTGTAAATCCATATGTGACGGGATCCTGGGGAATTGGGGCGTCACAGTATAACAAAAAATATAAAAAACAAATAGTCCAAAAAACAATAATTTAACCAAATAGTCTAGAGAGAAATTAAAAAACAAATATCCAAACCAAATTGATAAAAAAAACATACTAATAACTCAATTAGTATTAGCATTGCCTCCATCTGCAACACTTGTTGAACCGTTTAAACTAGTATTAGCACCAGCACATGTACGTCTATCATGTCCAGTTTTTCCACAAATCTTGCATGTCCTTTTCCTTTTACCCATTCTACTGGTCGCCTGTTCTTTTTGAGATTTAAACCTTTTGTGAGAACCACAACCCTTGTTCCTAACACCAGCAGGTCGATGTACAGATACTTCTTCTTCATGACTAGGGACAAGAGATGAAACAATATCTTTTTGTTTAACAGTTTCTTTCTCGCGATACTCTTCTTCAGTCTTGACAACAATTTCTTTTAGTTGATCCCTAAACAAAGATAATTTAC
>WOUH02070523.1:0-10082 GCA_009936405.2 Stevia rebaudiana
TTCTCCTACTCTAACAAAACAGTTTCAAAATCAAAACCAAGATGATGAAAAACCACTAAATTAACTGACAATTAAGTATATTAATTTAATCCCAAGAATCTAACTGTCAGCTGGATCTACTCACATATCACAATTAGGCATAAAATCTAAACATTTCTAGCAAAAGTAAAATCAGAAGCCTAATTATACCTATCATTTCCCTTGAAATGTACCAGACTTAAACAAGGACATTTTTTTGATTTTTTATAAAAAGACTCTAACCATTAACAATATACTGACTCAAAAAGATAACGAAAACGAAAAATAAAAAGAAACTGTAGTTTCCCATCCCCACACTTAAAATCTGCATTGTCCCTAATGCTGAGATGGAAAAAGACATAAAAATAAAGAAGAAATAAAAATATATATAACAACAAAAATGGAACAAGCTCCCCTGATAAAATAGCGTGAAAATCATAGGCGGAGTTCCAGTAAGCGTTCTATATCCCTCTCGATGTGTTAACCAAACCACAATCATGCCAGTGCCAGTTCCTTGCATTCCGTGATAAAGACAATAACAAAACATGCAAGAACTAGACAAATCATCAGTAACGTCATGATAAATATGAAGATATAAACAATATGCATACATGACATGTCATACAACCAATCAACAATCACAGCCCAACCCGAATACAAATATCCCTGAATAATCATAACAAAATAAATATATACAAGATGAATAAACAAGACAAAATACTAAATAATCTCTGCGGGCGACTGTGATGCTACAATCTCTAATCTCTTTGGTGGTGGTGGCCCAGCATCATCATCATCATCGGCATGTGTCCCGGATGTGCCTGCCACTTCAGTACCCGCAGATGTAGAAGGACCGGATGGTGATGGGATTGGGGGAAACACAAACCAGTCCGGAATCAGAGCCTGAATGTGTGTCAGCATGTACTGCATTGTCACGTACTGCAGCTGTGCAAATGCTAGTAAGAATGCCCACCTATCCTCCTCTCTAGGTAGCTGTGGAGGTGGAGGTGGAGGTGGGCCAGTACGCAACGGATGCTGGGGTTGGGGCCGCTCATGACGAGGAACAACAGTGAAAGAACGATGAGGAGGTGCCCCTGCCCGGATGGCGACATCGGCATCAGTACCGATAGGAGGACGGACCTGTGGACCCTCTCGGATAGGAGTGAATGAGGGAGGCTCGGTGAATGCTAAAATGCCGGCCTTCCTAAGCTCGCGAACACCGAAGGGAGTTGTGGCCGGCCCCTCGGTAAGATGCCCTATAGGATATCTATCAAAAACGCCCAAATGGCTGGCTAATCGTGTAATGTATGGTCCTAAGGCTAACTGAGCCTGGCTACCCATACGATGCGATCGAGCCATGGATGCAAGAAAAATGGTAGCCAGGTTGGCCGGGTGGCCGCCGATAGTAGAATATAAACAAAAAGCCTCAAGCTGACTGACCTTTTCGGTGCTGGAGTAGCGATCGACAAAGGTACAAGCCAGGATCCTATGAATATAACGGTGAAGAGGATCACACAAAGAGGAGTCAACCAGACTGGTGGAGTAAGGACCATCCGTATGAGTGGTCCAGAAAGCATCGAGCTGGTCGACGGTCACCCCGATCTCAGATGTAGACCGTACTATACATCCGGGTGCGGAAAGGAAGACGGGAAGGGTCACCTCCTCCTCTGTATAAAATCCGAGAGCTACTGCAAGCTCTGGAACAGACATCGAATACGTCTGTCTACCGAGGGCAAACGAGATGGCGTCAGACTGATCGAAGTCGTCGGACCGATATCGGAGGGTGGAATGGAACTCCAAGGTGAGCTCAAGATATGGCGTATCAGGAGGGGAAAGGGCGGCTAACCATCTGGGTCCTAGGAGCTCTACGAACCTATCCCTAGCCCCTAACTCGGCAAGAAGATCTAAACTATAAGTCCGGTGGGCGAGGTGGGCTAGTCCTAGGAGTGGCTCTAATGTGGAGAGCTCCTCGGAGGGGTCAGCGAATCGTAAGAATAGATGGTCGTCGAGTGGAAGGCGAGCATCCGGTAAAGGTGGATCCTCCTCCATCGCGGGAAACTGCGGGTCGGCGTCTCTGTATGGAATGACACGTACGGGCCGTCCAACTGGCTCCGCCTCCTGCTGGACCTGCGCAGCTGGTGCATGCCTGACTCTCCGGCGCTTCGAGCCTGTACGACTGCTCTCTGCCATATCTGTCTAATGATAAACAATAACGCACAAACAAACATTATTATTATTTAGCAAGACAAAATTAGACATATTTTTGTGTTTTTCTGATTTATTGACTGAAATTTAAAATAAAAGCTAAAAATGAAAAATCTATTTGTATTTTTATGAGTTTATAAAAACAAAACTGCTACTGAAATTGAATATTTACTAAATTTACAAATTTTACAAATTCGCAACCGTAAACGCGAATTAGTTCATGGTTAGTTAAAATAAACGATAAAGACCATGGAAATCGAGGAAACCGATCGAAATGGAGATTGAGTATCAACCGGTTTTCCCGATCCCCACACTGACCTGAACGATGCTCGTAAAAAACGGGATCGAAAACTCCCCCTATTACACGTAAGATATACTAGGAGTGTTTCATCCTTAAACAACCACAATCAATCAATATATATTCAATTCAATTCAAATTCGAGCATTTGACTATAAATCAACAATCTAAATAATCCGGCACGTAAAAAGTGAGCCATTTAAACGCTAGTGCCTACGACAATCTCAAACGACCCTGAAATCCTACTAATTTATCAATTTAAGCTCAATTTAAAACTAAACGACTTAATAAACAAAGACTGACACAAAACTGACTCAACGATCTGAAAAACGACTCGAACACAAGTGATAGAGTAATCCTGAACGTACCGTATCGCGAGAAATGTAAACTGATAAATCCGAAAGTAGAAATCCCGTGTGTAATAACCCTGGTGAGCTAAAACAATCTAAATAATGAATTATAATTAGTTTTAAGCGTGAAAAATTAACGGGTTTAACACCCGACCCAAACCGGCTCGGGTCGTGGTTACCGAATGTGACGTTTTTCGGACCACCACCTCTCGGTGGGTTTTCCGGGTCCAAAACGGGCTGACTGCCACCTGACGGGGGTGGGGTTTTCGGGTCAGAAACTTATGCTGGTCGGATGCATGACTGGGTCGAGTTCACCCACGAACCACCACCTCGGTGGTGGTGATTCTAGAGTTCCCGCGACTGACCACCGAAGCTGATGGTGGTGTTGGTGGTCGATTGTGACCGGCCGGAGCAGGGACCCCACCACCGCAACCGGCAGGGGCTTTTTCTAGAGAGAGAAAATGGAACTGAAAGAGAGAAAGTTACCAGAGATGTGGTGACCGGTGAGGCGTCGGCGAAGTCCGGTGATGACGATGGTCACGGTGGTCGACAACGGTGATGCCGGTGTCGGGCGGAGAATGTAATCGGGGTAAGATGAGAGAAGGGGATGTAGGTGGTGGTAGATGGTGGCGGTAGTCGTCGGAGTGGTAGAGGACGAAGGTGAGATGGAGATTCGTCGGTGGGTGAAGGGCTGTCGGCGGCGATGGCGGTGGTATGAGTATCGGAGGTGATGGAGGTGGTATTTGATGGTGATGAAAGAGAGATAACCCCCGATTAGGGGGTTTTATGTTTCCGAGATTATAGACCCTACGCGTGTCGCGCAGGGTCGGGATAAGAACTGCGCGTGGCATGAAGCCACGGAAAGGTCACTCCTCTCGGGGAGTCTACACGTGTCGCGCGGGGGTCTTGGTATGCCCGCGCGTGGCACGTGTAAAATTAGGACAGAAAGATTTTTAAATTTTTAGTTAAACTAGCATTTTGGACCCGACTTCTCCGTGGTGTATCTCTCTCTCCCGACGTCGGATTGTCGTGAAATTTCAGACCCCGCTACTTCAACGTGTTACCTATCTAATGGACTAGGTCTCTCGCAAAATGGATCGGAAACGACTCGGGAATGACTTAAAACACAAAACAACACGAAATTAACGACTTAAGTTACAGAACTTTACAATCGGGAGTTTCACCCGATAGTCAAATACTCAAATCACTTAAGAGTGCGAACGGGGGTTTCCCTCCCCTTTTACCTGCATCTTTCCTCGCTCATCCCCACTCTTCACTTCAACTAACCGCTTCTTCATCATGCAAAATTCCGCATTGTAATCACCATTTATCTCTAACTTATCGACTTCCACTCTCTTTGGTTTTACCGCGCTAACCGAGACTTTTTCATCACCAAACTGCATGGTGATAGTCCCGGTGAAGCAATCTATGTTTGCCTTCGCAGTGCGCAAGAACGGACGACCTAGGATGATCGGGACCTCATTATCCGCATCCATTTCTAAAACAACGAAATCCATGGGAAAGTAGTGTTTGCCGATGTGAACAAGGACATTCTCCACAATCCCGCGTGGGAAACGGACAGATCGATCTGCCATCGTGATGCACATACGTGTAGGAAGCGGATCACCTAAACCCAAGGTTTTATAGACTGAATAGGGCATAAAGTTGATGCTAGCACCAAGATCTGCTAACACATGGATGGAACGAGAGGAACTGCCAAATGTGCATGGAAGAATGAAAGAACCTGGATCGTCCAGTTTCTCAGGCAGTTTACTCTGAACCACTGCAGAGCACTTAGGCATTCCTTAGGTCACGTCACTTAGTTCTTTTTGTTTCATTTTTATAAGTCTTTTCAAATGAATGTCACACACAAGATCGTCTAAATCCCCCCTGTTTGCTTATTTTGACGAACCGGAACAGTATTTCCATTCGCGCCTGCGAGACTCGCTCTCGAAGGTGCGATCCCCCAGTTCTGTTTCCTTCACCCCTCTTTCTTCTGATACTTCATCTAATTCTTCACATCATACACCTTCTCCACCCTCTACACCCTCTTCACCTTCTTCTATTCATTCTAAGATGGCAGAAAGACGCACAATCCATCAATGTTCCAACAAAGGATTCACGGGCGTTCGCAATCCGTTCGACGATGCACCACAAGAAACCGACAATGGGAACTCCTGGCAGTTTCCCTCATATGTCATGACCACCATCGCTAATGCAACTCAATCCCATGGTCGTGACAATGAGGATTCCCCGGGACACGTTAACATATTCAACTGCATCTGTCGCACGTTCCACCTTCCAGGACGGGACCTGGATTGGGTTATGACACAACTCTTCCCATTTTCTTTAAACGATCAAGCCACCACATGATTTGATAATCTTCCCACAGGCTCCATTCGTAACTTGACCGATCTGCGCACATCATTTCTGACTAAGTTCTACCCTTCTTACCGTGCCACACGACTTCGCGAGTCAATCCATTCATTCCACATGGGAGACGATGAGGACTACCATCGAGCCTGGGAGAGGTTCAACGATTTACTTGCTGCTTGCCTGAAACATGGCATGACTGACTGAGCGCTAGTTGAAAAATTTTACAGTGGCCTCACTCAACAAATGTGAAACACCTTCAACACTGTTGCTGGAGGACATATGATGGAGATGAGGACTGTAGACGAGTGTAGGGAGTTGTTCGCCTCTTTCGCTCGAGCTGAGTACGAGACCCCCCGAGATTCTAGGAATTCAAATCCTAGAGCCACTAACACCCCTTCTTCTACCACTTTTAGGGGTGTTTATCAGGTAAACTCTGATAGTGGATTGGTCTCTACCGTATAAGCTCTAACGAGGGAGATGAAAGAGATGAAGTATGAACAATGTGAGATATGCCGAGGAGGGCATGACACGAGAGACTGCCCCGTCCAAACACCTGAGAGTTAGATTGGATAAACAGCGGGTGGCACAAACCTATGACAAATGATTACCGTCAGAATTACAATCAAAACTCCAATTGGAGAAATTCTAACCAAAACACCAATCAAAGTTCTAACTGGCGTAATTGTAACTCCTACGGTAATCAGCAGAGGCAGCCTCTTTTCCCAAACCAACCTCCAGTTGATTCTAGACCCGCCCCGTCTTCCTCTAACTTCCCCCATTCTTCCTCTTCTGTCCCTCCTTCTTCTTCTTCTGGACCTGATTTCATTTCTATACAGGCCAGCATCGAAAACCTGACACGCATGGTGCAAGGCATTTCCGACCGAACTGAATCTCAATATGCTGAGCTTAAACACGAACTACAACTTTTTAGATCTGAGGTGAAGGAGCACATCTTGAAGTTAGATGGTCAGCAGGCCTAAATCCGAAACCTTGAGGGCAAATAAACCGATCTAGCCACAAAGGTTAATGAGCGCCACGGTCAACAACCCGAAACCTTCTAGTTATAACGCACACGAAAAAGCCATATCTACGCGTAGTGGCCGATAGTTGGTGACACCGCTCACACGGATCGACGATGATGATGAGGAGGAGGTAGTTGAAGAGATCGTTTTAGAGGCACCCGTAGTGAAGTCGACTCCCCAAGCTAGTGAGGGGAATGCACCATTAGATAGTGAGAGATTAGTGAGTGATGATTTGAGTGAGAAGTTGTAGATCGAAAAGCGAGTAATGATGCTCCCGAAAAGGGAAAGGCCTCGGTTGCCAGTTCAAAGCCTAAACCTCCATATCCTGAAAGGCTTAACCGCAACCGAGAGGAGGAACAGTTCACCAAGTTCCTTGATATGTTTAAACAACTCAAGGTGAACATTCCTTTCATCGAGGCACTCCAGCATACACCTAAGTATGTTAAATTCCTGAAAAATCTGCTTTCCAATAAGCAGAAGTTGGAGTCTTGTCTCGCGGTGACTTTAGATGCTAAGTGCTCTGCAGTGGTTCAGAGTAAACTGCCTCAGAAACTGGACGATCCAGGTTCTTTCATTCTTCCATGCACATTCGGCAGTTCCTCTCGTTCCATTTATGCGTTAGCGGATCTTGGTGCTAGCATCAACCTTATGCCCTATTATGTGTACAAAACTTTAGGTTTAGGTGATCCGCTCCCGACACGCATGTGCATCACTATGGCAGATCGATCTGTCTATTTCCCACGCGGGATTGTGGAGAATGTCGTTGTTCACATCAACAAACACTACTTTCCCGTGCATTTCGTTGTTCTAGATATGGATACGGATAGTGAGGTCCCACTCATCTTAGGAAGTCCGTTTTTGCGCACTACGAAGGCAAACATCGATTGCTTCGCCGGGACTATCACCATGCAAGTTGGTGATGAAAAAGTATCGTTTAGTGCTGTGAAACCAAAGAGAATGGAAGTGGATTAGTTAGAAATAGATGGTGATCTCAACGCGGAATTTCGCACGATGAAGTAGCGGCTAGATGAAGTCAAGAGTGGGGACGAGCGAGGAAAGATGAAGGTTAAGGGGGAGGGAAACCCCCGTTCGCACTCTTAGGAATTTTTTAGTATTAGACTGTCGGGTGAAACTCCCGATTGTAAAGTTTGTAACATTAGTTGTTCGTTTTTCATCGTTTTATGTTTTGAGTCATTCCCAAGTCGTTCCCGATCTATTTAGTGAAAGGCTTACTCCGTTTGATAGGCAACACGTTGAGGTAGCGGGTTCTGAAATTTCACGCAAATCTGAGGTCGGGAGAGAGGGATACACCACGGAGAAATCAGATCCGAAATGCGAGCTGTGGTGAAAAATCAACAAGGCTTTCTGTCAGATCTCCCACGCGCCACGTGCCATGGGTATACCATCCTCCACGCGACACGCGTGGAGTTGAATTCTCAGAAACATAAAACCCCAAAATCGAGGGGTCGTCATTTCTCTCACAACACCCTAAACCACCACAATCACCACCGATCGCCCCTACCATCTCAGACTATCACCACCACCGCAGCTGCTCGCATCCGATTTCCACTACCGACGAACCACCACCGCCGGTTCCCTCCATCTCTCTCGGTCTCCTTCTCTCAGGTATTCTCTTTCCCTTTCTCTTTCTCGATTTATCTATCTAGACCCACCACCACCGCCGGTTACGGTGGTGGAGCCCCTTTCTCCGGCCGACATTACTCCCATCTTCATCACCGCGTGCGGTGGTGGTTCACCCCAAACCCTAGGTTCGACTCGGTTCGCGTCTGAAATTTCACCCGAAAACCTTCTGACCCGGAAACCCCACCCCCAGCAGGTGGTGGTCAGTCGGTTTGGACCCGGAAAAACCACCGTGAGGTGTCGGTCAGAAAACCGTAGGATTCGGTAACCTCGACCCGAGCCGGTTCGGGTCGGGTGTTAAACCCATTAAATTTTTCGCGCTTCCACTAATTATAATTCCTTGTTTAGATTGTTTTAGCTCACCGGAGTTATTACGTGCGGGATTTGTGCTTTCAGATTCATCGGTTTACATTCTCTCGCGATACGGTACGTTCAGGATTTCGTTTTGTCTTTTGTTGAGTCAGTTTGTTTCATTTTGAGTCAGTTTTGATTAGCGAGTCGTTTGTTTTCAAATTGAGCTTAAAATTAATAAATTATTAAGATTTTAGAGTTGTTTGAGATCGTCGTAGGCACTAGCATTCTAATGGCTAAATGTGTAAGTGCCGGATTGTTTAGATTGATATTCTTTAGTTTATTGCTCGTTGTTGGATTGAATTGAATATCTTTTGCTAAATTGTGGTTGTTTAAGGATGAAATACTCCTGGTATATCGTCCGTATACTAGGGGGAGTTTTCGATCCTGTTTTTAACGAGCATAGTTCAGGTTAGTGTGGGGATCGGGAGAGCCGGTTGATACTCAATCTCCATTTCGACCGGTTTTCTTGGTTTCCACGATCTTTATTGTTTTTTTTTGGGTAAAGGGTTACCCCGGTGACTTTGTATATATATCCAGAAAATTAAAACAAGTAATGTGGAGATAGGCACATTAGTTCATGAAAGAGACAGCCCTCTAACACGATCTTTATTGTTTATTTTAACTAACCATGAACTAATTCGCGTTCACTGTTGCGAATTTGTAAAATTTTGTAAATTAAGTAAATATTCATTTTCAGTAACATTTTTTTTTATAAAACCATAAAAATACAAAAATATTTTTCATTTTTAGTTTTTAGTTTAAATTTCTGTCAATAAGCTAGAAAAACACAAAAATATGTCAATTTTGTTTTGTTAATTTAATAATCGTATCTGTTTGTGCGTTTATGTTTATCATTAGACAGATATGGCTGAGACCAGTCGCACGGGCGTGAAGCGTCGAAGAGTCAGGCGCGCACAAGCAGGAGGCGGAGCCTATCCGACTGCCAGCACGTATCATTACCTACACAGACGCCAACCCGCAGTTCCCTGCGATGATTGAGGACCCACCTTTACCGGATGACCGTCTTCCACTCCGCGACCATCTCTTTTTGCGATTCACTGATCCTTCCACAGCGTTCACTGCGTTAGATCGTACCATAGGATTAGCCCACCTCACTCATAGGACTTACAGCTTAGATCTTCTTCACCAGTTAGGTGCTAGAGATAGGTTCCTACAGCTTTTAGGACCTAGGTGGTTAGACGCCCTTTCCGCTTCCGATACTCCACTCTCCGATATCGGGTCGGCGACTTCGATCAGCCCGACTGTCAGGATCGGTCGGGAAAAACCTCCACAATCTATCAATGGCGGGAACAAAGATAAATTGGATCAAGACATGAGCTCAAAGATGATAAACAACAGTGAAAAGTGAAAACAAAATGTTCTTGTATTGCAAATAAAGATGATGCTGATTACACAGTAAATTCTCTCACACAAACAAGTTCTCGTATTCAGCACACCCTCTAAAACCCTAACTTATTCTATTTATAGACAATGACTGATTATAGAATGTCAGTTAGGCCCATTTACAGAGATAATAAAATCAAATACTAAAAGGCTCATCAATCACTACACGTGTACCAGGTTGTTCGATGAGCCTTGAGCTCATTCGAACAAGGTATAGTGGACTGATGGAAACATGACCCAGTTCAACTTATGCGGATAATACAAAGTATTAATTCGCACACGGAACAATGTCATTCGAATACTCCATTACTTATTCGCATAGTAAATAGTGCAAATAAATAAGAGTTCATTCGAATAGCTTTTATTCGTTCGAACAACAAACAGTTGTCTTTATTTCTTTATTCTTTATTCTTG
>WOUH02070543.1:0-10081 GCA_009936405.2 Stevia rebaudiana
TCAAACTTCATTAAAATGAGGATGTCTTGAGTTATAGTTAAACCTGATACATAATTTAAGGTTGAGCCAGAGGTCTTTGAGTTAATCCTTAAACCAAACACAAGCCAGAATTATGTCATAATAATATATCATATCTATTTTTGTCCATGAACCTGTAATACTTTTTTTTTTCCCTCCAATGGTTTTTAAACATTCAGAAAGACTAAATGAATTTCCACCCATTTCTAATAGCTGTAGATGACCCAAAGGGGTTGCATAGCTATAACTAAGTTGACCCTTTTATAGTAAAGCCAATAACCTGCTTATAGCAATTGAACCTGGTTATACTAATTGTTGCTGTTGAAGCTAAGAACCTGGTTATACTAATTGTTGCTGTTGAAGCTAGGAACCTGGTTATACAAGGCTTGACTAGCTGCCAAAGGCTTCCTACAACATCACGGGGAAGACTACTTTGACACCAATCCGAGTACCTAGGGACCCATCACGGTTATGTCCCTCTTTTCCACAAAAATTGCGTTGCTCCACCGTATCATTTGTGGATCCTTTATTGCCTATTAATCCCATCTTATTTTGCCTACTAAAGTTTTCATCACGTTTTGTGAAGGTTTGATAAGCTGTTATTTCCATGTTAGACATCAAGTCTGAGGAGAAACTCGTACAACCTTTCCTTGTCTCTTAATTCGGTCAACTTTTTTCTTATGCCACAAGCACACCCATTACATGAACATCTCGGCATGGATAGCACCGAACCCATCTCATCCCATAGACCCCTCAGTTTCATGTAGTGAGCGAAAACCGAAGCACCATCTTGCCTTGTGGTTGAAAGCGTATGTTTCAGTTGGTATTCCCGAGGGGCACTCTCTTTACCAAATCGTTCTTGAAGGTCTTTCCATTTTCTTCTGCAATGCTAGCGTATTTCACACTAACCCTTATTTCCTTTTCCATTGTCGTGTTCAACCAGCCATTTATCGTGGCATCGAATCTCATCCATGCCATGCAAGTGGGCGAATTCTCCTCTGGTTTCTTTAAGGTTCCGTCTATGAAACCGGTTTTGTTTTTGGCGAAGAGAAAGTTTAACATCTCTTGATACCAATCGAGGTGGTTGTTGTCGTGTAATGTATCGTTAACATGCATATGAATAATGATTTTTTATTAGCCTCACGAATGGAATATATACAATAGAAAAAGGAATGTGACTAAGTAATAGCTAAGCTATACAAATAAGATACATACACTAATTTAGGAGGAATAATTTTCTAATTCTATATCTATAACCATGACGGGATCACATGCTACTTCATGTTGTATGTTGATGACACAGTGCACCGGTAACAACATGAACTTTCTTGACAAATTGGTGACCACCATATATCTCTAATCGGTTCTCAATTAAGGACCTTGGCACCCTTAATCACTTTCTAGGCGTTGACATTGTTCCCACCAAAACTGGTCTATATCTTTCGCAACACCACCATATTCGTGACATCCTGACACAATGCAAAATGGATGGTGCTAAAGATGTAAGTACCCCCTTAAGTGTCTTTGAAGTTTTGACCAAAGTAAGATAGTGGGATCTCTCCAATACCTTGCCTTTACAAGACGCGACATCTCCTTTGCCGTCAATAAGGTCTCTCAGTTTATGCATTCACCATCGCATGTTCATTGGCAAGCGCTCAAACGGTTGCTTCGTTACTTAAAAGTGACAAAAGTGTATATAAAACCAACATTTTTTTTAATAATAATAATGTTACATATGAATTAGTAGGAGTTCTCAACTCAAATGAGTTTTTATTCTATCTCTCCACACCATCTATATATACTCATTTGTAAGTCAATACAATTTGTGTGTGAATCATTTTAAACAATATCATCATAGGGGCGGCCGGTGGCCGGTTATCAATTGCAAGTAGGTTCAACTGGATTAATCGGCTAGTGTCTAATAAAAAAACATTGACTAGTAGCATACTGATACGTGGACCAGTAAATTTTACTTACTGTAAAGCTAAATTACGTTTGTTTCCTAAGAATAAAAGAAAAAAAGCCGAACCAAAAACTTCCATTTGACATGAGTAACATGTGGCTCAATAATGAATAACAACTATTCATCTCTTCTGTATGAATAACTATATGTAATTAAAGAAACTAGTTGGAAACAAAAATATCAGGAGAGTCTAAATTGAGATTGTTTAGAAATCCAAAATAAGTATACAACATAATCTAAAGTCACATTAAAAACCATGGGACTATGGGAGGTTGGCTGCACTAAATATTTTAACTGCGCGAATATATTACCCAAAGAAATACCCAACCTTTTTGTTCGCAAGAAAATAAATCTTGAATTCTCAATCTAATAGCATGTTGAAGTTTTGTTGAGCAAGTTTTGAAAAGTCAATGTTCAAATTATGAACTGATTTAATTTCTTTTTAATATGTCACATGAACAAAATAATAGACAAAAAAGTCTGAAATTCCAAATTAATCCACCTACATAACACTAACAGATGCAAGTTCTTACATCTAACTAGATTCTAAAGAACAATAATACTTGCTTACGGATTAACAAAGTCGAGAGAAGAACTGATTGGTAGAGATTTGGGCATAGTCGACGTTCTTCTAGAAGTAGAAAAATCACTACACATGGGACTAGAGAAACGTTTTAAGAGTGAACACTTACAGGGAAAAAGTACTAGATTATGTTAAGGTCATGGAGTACTAACTAATGCATGGTAGCTCTACAAACGTACGAAAGATACAAATATAAAACATAATGAAGTACCTAAAAGCAATAGAATTATTGCAAATACTGTAATATCTATAAAACTATTTGGTTTACCTACCTCTTTTAATCTTGGAAACTCTGACCACAGTTGCCTCTGCAATCACAAGGAGCTTCTGTCTCCATTGCTTCTTGAACAACAAAACTCCAATAATACCCCAAAAACCAGTTGCAAAACCACTCAGTGAGTCCACGTAAAACCATACCATGTTTGGCTGATTTGCATTTTTGTCTACGTTCTTGCTTGTTGTGATTGGTCGGTTATCATGATTGGAGCAATTATTTGGTAGAGGTGCACCGCAAAGATCGGTGTTACCAGCATATATTGTTGGATCGGTAAGTGTTTCCAATTGATTTCCGGTTGGAATTTTTCCTGACAAGTTGTTGTGTGACAAATTCAAACAACTCAAAAAGTTCAATGCTCCTATGCCCGGAGGAATCATCCCTGTAAGTTGGTTGTCTGAGAAATCAAGAGAATTTAACGCTTTCATATTTCCAAGGCTATCTGGAATACTCCCACTGAGTTGATTATGAGACAAATTGAGACCCAACAACAAAATTAGTGTAGTTAATGCTCGAGGAATTTCTCCTGTAAGTTTATTGCTTGAAAGGTCCATGTTGAAAACTAAATCCACAGTTGTAGTATATTCAAGATCCTTTCCTTTCATGACCTGAAACACATTCAAATCATAATTAGAAAACATTGCCCCATAGTTTCGTGCTTCGATCATCCCGCTCAAATTTCCAATACAGTGAGGGATGGATCGTGATAAGTTGTTGTGTGCAACATCCAAAATTTGAAGATATGAACATTTGCACAAAGATGGATGAAATCTTCCTGTAAAGTTGTTTTTACGCAACCTAAGAACCACCAAACGTGTAAGATTTTCTCCAATCCATTTTGGTATGTTTCCGGAGAATTTGTTATTGCCCAAATCCATAACTCTTAAGGATATCAAATTTTCTAAATCTTGAGGAAGTTCGCCATGAAAGTCATTATCATTCAATTTTAACAAATGCAATGATAAAGAAATATCTCCTAAAGAAATTGGTAGCACTCCAGACAATCTATTTGAACTAAGTATAAGAATCTCGAGGTCTTGTAGATTCCCTACACAATCAGGAATATTTCCAGATAACGTATTCCCAGAGACATCAAGAAGTACCAGTAGTGTCATTCCACACATGGACCTAGGAATCGACCCATTAAAAAGGTTATCTTGTAAAAGCAAAATGTTAAGATTTCTAGAAGGAAGGTTTATCAAAGATCCACTGAGTTGGTTGTAGGAGAGATTTATGTAAGAAAGGGCATGCATCCTCCGCAACCATGTTGGTAGAGGTCCGTATAGGCTAGTATTAGACAAAAGCAACTCCTTAATCTTCCTCTGAGTTCGCAACCACGTTGGAAATCCACCTACAATCTTGCATGAACCGATCAAAATTCTTCTCAATTGGAATGGAGGTGTCCAATCATTTGAGATATTGAGGATTAACTTATTATTATGAGATGTATGTAAGTACTTCAACATCGAGAGTTTAGCAAAATGGGCTTCCGAAACCACTCCTTGTAAATTATTGTCATACACTGATAATTTAACGAGTTTGGTGAGTTGCCCAACTGAAATCGGAATGGTGCCATTTAATAAATTTGTACTAAGCAATAATGTTTGTAATGAAGCTAGTCTTCCAAGAGATGTTGGGATTGAACCTATTAAACAATTTGATTCTAGATTCAAGTTAGTTAAAGTTGTTAAGCTTCCCAATGATTTGGGGATAAGGCCGCTAAATTGATTTGTAGAAAGGTCAAGTTCGGTGAGTCTTCCAAGGAAAGTTGGAATGGAACCGGTTAAACCGTTATTATATAGATCCAATACTTCTAATGATTTTAATCGCTGCAAAGCTTTAGGGATTAAACCTGTCAAACTATTTGAATAGAGACGTAAGACTCTTAAATTGCTTAGTCTTCCAAGAGCTTCTGGAATGGAACCTAATAATTGGTTCTCATATAAATCCAACATCTCTAGAGCATAATGGGAACACTCAGACGTGTTTGTTGACTGCCCAAGCAATTCCCCTGCAAAATTATTACCTGATAAGCTCAATTCCTTTATATGACATTGTCTCCATATTCCAACGTCTTCAATGTGTTCAAAGTTGTTATTAGAAACATCGAGTTTTAGAAGGGAAGTCATGTTCATTAATTCAGATGGAAATCTACCTTCGATTAAATTGTGGCTAAGATCAAGATATTGTATGTTAGAATGGTGACTGAAATTAAAATTAGTGGGTGAAGAGGGGGCATTGTGAAGGCCACACATTGACAAATGCAATTCCAATAAAGAAGGGATGATGTTTAGCAAGTTTGCAGAGTTCCATGCAAGATTAAGATTATAGGATGACAGGTCAAGAAATGTTAAAGATGTGAGGTTTTGTAAAAAGTGTGGGAGTTGACCTTCAAAATTGTTTGAGCTGAGATCAAGATGTTTGATGTTGGGAAGTATTTTGCTTGAATTAAGATGAACAACAAGATCAACATTAGAAAGTCCACAATCTCTCAAACTTAAATATGATAATGAAGGAATCACGTAAAATACCATATTAACATTTTTCGCTTGAGAAACATCCACTTCGCTCAAGTCAAGATGCTCGAGTGAGGAAAGACCGGAAACCCATGCCATATCATTTGACATGGTCTGCCATGATATATATGGGTTGAAGTGAAATGAACCAAGATCAAGAACCTTCAAACTTGAAAGATTTCCAATGTGATAGGGAATAATACCACTAAAACATGCATGAGAAAGATTGAGGTAACTTAGATGCTTGAAGGATCCAATGAATGTGGGAATTTGACTTCCTTGAAAATTATTCCCACTTAAATCCAAATGTTTCAAATGCCTCAAGTTTTCTAAGTACGCGTTCACCCTGTCACCTACCAAGTAATTTTCTCTTTCAAGTTCGTTCTCCCATATTTTCCAATAATTTCCCCTTAGATGAAGGCTAACAACGCTTCCAGAGGTTTTGTCACAACGGACTCCTTTCCATGAGCAACAATCACCGCCAACCCATGACGAGAGAATTCCAAAGTCATCTTTCACGCTGCGTTTAAACTTGAGTAGTGCTAGTCTCTCTCGTTCCTTGCAGCTCACCGTCATATTTTGAGCAACCAAACAAGTATAGTTGGTTGCAACCAGAAATATACTTATGAAAATGAGATGAAGCCCCAAAACCCACTTATTTCCCATCATTCAATCTCAACTTTTTAGAAATCTAGATGAAATTTAAACTAGTATGTTCAACAAACCACATGAACTAATAATATGTAGATGGACAAAGACTTTGCAAGTCGTTGTGGACGATTAGCAAGAGATATTTTTTTCCACACTATAGCTATCTTCTATTTTGATTTTATGTGTTCCCAACCATTTCTTATCAACAATTCCACGATATTACGACACGAAGATAACGTTTATTTTTAAAAATAATAATATTGTTTGCTTTTTAATGGTTGTTATTTTTATGTAATATATTCAAAATAAATAAGTATGAATTTTTATGTTTAGAACCGTCGTATTTATTACAATCTGATGCCCAGGAAAAAAATGCACTAGAACCGATTTGGAACCGGTTTGGGAGGTGGAACCGGTTCTAACTGGAACCGAACCGTGTAGGGATTTTCCAGGGGCAGATACGGTTCCGGTTTGGACCCCGGTTCTACTCATGAACCCGTTTGAGGCGACGACCAAATTGGTTCCGGTTAAAAATAAACGGTTTGCACCACCTATATTCCAACAACTCCCAAAAGTTGCCGTCGATGGATGCCAATCTCGTGACCCATTTAATTCCTTTCTGGGCTGCAAGCTCTCATCTAATCTAACTTTTTTTTTTCGTTGCAATCGAGCCAACTAATTTCTTCCTATATTGCAACCACAAAAAACAATGAAATTTTACTATGAAGAATGAAGCCAAATTCAATCCTCAAACCCATTTAAATGCATCCAAAGACCTTTTCTGTGATTCCACTATCACCATCCTTCACTTCTTTTAGTTCTTTCCAACTCACAAAACAATTAATTTAACAATAACATGTTTCAAAATAGATATTAATCATTTTTCTCATTCGGGATTTCATTCGAACTTTGCTTTCTTTTAATATTACTTTATCATTTTAGTTCGTTTTATTTTGAACCTATAATATATAATAATTGATATAAAGTAATATATTTTGTACACATATTGGTGCATTTATAACATAATTAGCATGAAATAATGAATCTAAAGCAGCTAACACAAAATAAATGTTTGTCATATTTTTTTTTATTTTTATATATATACATTGGTAAAAAAAAAGTTAATCAAGCATTAGGACTATATATCTGTGTTAAATATAATAATAGCATTAGGACTATTTAATATTATTTCAGAGATAACTAGTCAAACCACCCCGTAGTCCAGTCAACAACAAAAGAAGAGGGGAAGACCAAAGAAGTTTACCTCCTAGCTGTTAACTTAAAACTTAAAAGTCTAGTAGTTTTATGCTTTTGTGTCTACTTTTTTTATATTTTGTTTGAACTTGACACTATGGTTGTTTAAATCTATGTGGGTGTATGCTTTTTTGTATGTACTTGAATTGTATGGTAATGGAACTAAAATATAAAGTGTAGCATAAATGGTAGTTTCAAGGTTGTATATGTTTGTTTGATCTTTTTAGTCACTGCTGCAATACAACTTAAATGGTATTTTAAAAGTGTACGAACATCATTATATTGTTTCTCATTAAAGTTCACTTAAACATCAATCACCCAACTGTATGTTCAAAATGGTAGCTAAAAAGTGTATGAAATATCAATCACCCAACTGAATCTTCATGTTATACATTACATTGTGTTAAGAAATTAACCATTCCTTCTCATTAAAGTTCACTTCACAAATTCAGTACATTGTGAAAGACCAATACACTTGACCTAACACAAAAGCAGCTAACACAAAATACCATTACATTGTGAAGTAAATTCAGTACATCATGAGTTTTTGAAATACCAGTACATTACACCCAATCTAAATTTTCAATCTCACATTGGAAAAAAAAAATCGATATCATATACGTTTTATGACATGTATTGGTTCAATTGTTCATGTCAGAGTTGGTAAGTGTTATGCTTTGTTTGTCTATACATACAACCAAAATGATAAAGCGTCTTCGCCTATTACGACCCTATACAAAAAAATATTTTTGTTTCAAAAAGGGCCTCAATTTTAAATTTCCCCTCGTGCCTCAAAGATGGTTGAGTCAACCCTTGTGGAGTCTCTAGTTTGATGTTGCTAAATATGTTAGTGTTATTATAATAATATAATAAATTTAAACAATATTTAACAACACAAATGTATGGTATATGTTTCGAACATGGACCGTGAATTGGAGTTAACATCATCATGTTGAATAATGATATGTGTCTCATGTATTGTAAATAATGCCAGATGAGGTGTATTTTGATTTTAGAGTCATACTTCTTTTACTAACTGAATCTACCTCATCTTTTTTTTTTTGTTAAAATTAAAGATATCATGTATACGCAACTTCATCATTTCTTCTAGAAATTGGGGGTTCATATATGTGGTTCAGATCCGTTGCTTCGGTTTATACAAAATAATATGTTCAGCATCGTGGCTCGAATAAGAAGAAGCTGGTGCAAGGTTAAGCGGTTTGGAGAAGGAATGCTAGAAACTGGATAAGAGGTGGCTAACCCCAAATATAAATCTATTAAGCTAGTGGGACTCCAAAGAAAAAAGATGAGATGAAACTATGAAAGACTTAATTAAACTTGTGATTGATCATTTTTTCTGTTATCTTTAGTTCTCATAATTGATCCTATTTAACAATGCAAAACTAGAGGAAACTGTGGAAAACTAGAAGGGGTGAATAATTTCATTAAAAAACCTTTTTTTTTAAACTTGTTTAGTTGATGTTTAAGACTTATATATATGAAAAAAACTGGTTGTGTATGCTTAATAATAAATAAACAAGTATGTAAAGAGTTAAAGGAAAGAGATAAACAACGAATTTATAAATGTTCAAGTTGTATACCAACCAACCCTACGTCCTATACTTGATGTTGGATTCGTAGGCCTTTGGCAGTAAGAGCAACCAACCCTAAACCCCGCTCGTTAAGTTTTACCCTTAGTCCCTATATATATCTGATCTTGTACTTGTAAGGTTTTGGAGCACCTAAATAATATTATCCTAGTTACCATGTGGATGTAGGTCAGTTAAAGCGAACCACGCTAAACCCTATGTCGTTTCATGCTTTCGTGTGTTTGTGATACCCCCAACAACTAATATCAGAGCATGGGTTCCACGGTTGGTCACCCCAACAGTCAAATACTGCTGTTACCGGAATCATCGCCACCGCCGTCGCAGGTTGCCGCTGCCATCTCCGGATTCCAGAAACCACCAGAAGAGTTGTTGTTAGTGGTTCTGTTGAATTGGATCTGAACGGAATCGAGTTAAGTGTTTGAGATCTGTCCAGAAATCGCAATTAGGGTTTTTTTTGAAAAAACAGTCGCCGCCGCCTCCTCCTTGCCGCTTCTAGGGTTCTGTCACAGCTGTTTGTAGCCGATTAGGATTTCGGCGACCCTATTGCTATAGTTCCTTCCCCGGTTGCAAAGTTTCAGCCGCCAATCAGCCTAAATCTGACTAGATCCGTACGTTCCTGTCCAATAACCGGCGTCGCCGATAAGATCTTATCAATCTTCACCGATTGAGGTCAACTAGGATTCCAGAGAACCCTATTCCAGCCGCCACAACTTATTTCCGATCAGATTGCACTTGTTTGTTGTTGTCTTGGTCCGGTTTTGGCAACATTTGGTCCGATTTTGATGAGAGAAGTCCGAATTTGACCAGTTTAGGTTTTAATTTGACTCGGTCAGTCTTATTCTAACTGTGGTCAATCCGTTTGCTATTCCGGATCAGGTTTAAGGCAGTCTTAGCCTAACATATCAGCATATGTTGAGTATTGGATAGGATTAATTCAATTTAATGTTGACCTGGATTGATTTTAACTATTGAAATGGCAGAAGACGGATAGGTTATAATTGAGAAGTTTAACGGGAAGGTGTTTGGGTGGTGGGAGATGCATATTGAAGCATTGTGAAAGATTTGGATGCAGTGCTTGAGGGTGAAAAACCAGAAAAGATGTCACAAGCAGATTGGGATAAGATGGATAAGAAATATGTGACGCCCCAAATTCCATGGGCTCGCCACGTCATCGGATTTACTCACAAGTACAATGGTTAAGATAGAGATAAC
>WOUH02070564.1:0-10079 GCA_009936405.2 Stevia rebaudiana
CTATACGTGGCGTATAGAAGCCGACATCGCCTGCTGTACGAGGTACGAGGTTGTCAGTGAAAAAGTGGCCTATACGCTATACGTGGCGTATAGGGTTGGAGAGGGTGTGGGAATAGTGTTTGGGGGTGTGTAAATAGCAAGACCCTAAAAAAATAGCTAAGCAAAGCCATAAAATAATTGTTTTTTTCTAAACCCTTTGTTTTTTTGCTAATAAATTAATTGTTACTTTTTGAATACTGAATGTCATTCTCCATTTCAAAGCTATTTTTAAATTATAATTATTTCACTTTTGTCTTTACTCTCCTCCCTACTCTCTAATCTCTATCCTCTTTCCTTTCCCAGAACCCCTTTCTTCTTCGTAATTGATTTCATCTCCATTTTCAAATCTAGGGTTTCTCATGTTCTTCCTTTAAATATAAAGTCACCAACACTCTAATGTACCTGTTTGCATAGGTTTACATGGACCAATTCTCACCGACTCCACATTTATCTGAATTTTAACCCCCTTCTGTGTGTTTAATCTGTTGGTGCATTCAAGTTTCACCTCAAAGCTTTAATCTTGCAGCATCAAGATTCAAACTTTACCTTGATTCCTTCTCATATCATCTACTAAATCGTTTTTTACTTTGTTATCTGACAAACCCAAGTAAAATCTTTCATAAAATTTGCGATTCTTTGTTTAAATTTTGTGGGTTTTCTATCATCTCAATTTTGATTTCTGTCATCAAAAGCGTGTTCATTTTTGTAATCGGGTGGGTAAATGCATGGATGGAAAAGAGGGAAATGGAATGCCACCGTTTTATTTCAACAAAGGGGTTACCGGGTCGGGTCCTCATACCGGGTCGGATTCTCAGAATATCCCACCCGGTTTCAAAACTCAAACAAACCCTAACATGTCTCCACTGAACCATGGTAACATGAGGATTGGTCCAATGGGTTCAACTTACCCGGTGGATCATAACCTATCACCCAAATTCCCTCATGACATAAACATCAGTGGTGGTGGTGGTAGTGGTGGTGATGGTGGTGGAAGTGGTGGTGCAATCACCATCACCGCCACCGCTAGAAGTGGGTCTGACCCAATTATGAAAAAAAAGAGAGGTAGGCCCAGGAAATACGGTGACGGGTCGAATATGGCTCTTGGGCTCACACCCGCATCATCGGTGGGCGGGTCGCCTGGTTCGGGTACACCCGCGGATAAGAAGAATCGCGGAAGGCCTCCTGGTAGTGGTAGGAAGCAAAGGCTTGCAAATGTTGGTATGATTACTTACCAGATAACTTGGTTTGATTTATTATTATGTTAATTTGAATGTTATCATATAATGGTTAATTTATTATATTTCCTTAACTGTATGTTATCTTGTAGTTGTCAGTTTATTATAATTCCTTAAATGTATGCTATGTTATAGCTGTCAATTTATTATAATTCCTTAATTGGAGTTTGGGAGTTTTATTAATCTGAATCTATTTGTTTAATTATATGGAATTTACCAAGATTTTTTGTGTTTTATGTGCCTGCATTATAAATGTATGAAAGAAGTTGAAGCTAGTCTGTGATCTTGTTCATGATTCTTGGATGTAGTATAATGATTTTTGATTTGATCTATGGATTGTTAATTAGGGTTTATGTAAAACCTGTTTGGGAAGTGTAATCATAATAGATATGTTTCATGGCTTATTAAAATGATGATAAAATGTTTTAGTTTTCGTGCCCATTAGATATCTCACATTTGAAAATGGTCGTGTAAATCTAGAGCTATTAATGATAAGGATCTCTTCATTTATGAATCCCATTTACTCGGTTACATTGTGGGTCCTACATTCATACTTGATCACTTATTCGATTCAACGGGAAATCAATTTGGAGACATTGTGGGTCCTACATTCATACTTGATCACTTATTCGAGTCAACGGGAAATCAATTCGGTTACATTGTGGGTCCTACATTTATAGTTGACCACTTATTTGATTCAATGGGAAATCAATTCGGTTACATTGTGGGTCCTACGAGTATAGTTGACCACTTATTTGATTCAACGGGAAATTAATTCGGTCACATTATAGTCCTACATTCATACTTTATTACGTATTTGATTCAACGGGAAATCAATTCGGTTACATTGTGGGTCCTACATTTATAGTTGACCACTTATTTGATTCAACGGGAAATCAATTCGGTTACATTATGGTCCTACATTCATACTTTATTACTTATTTGATTCAACAGGAAATCAATTCGGTTACACTGTGGGTCCTACAAGTATAGTTGACCACTTATTTGATTCAACGGGAAATCAATTCGGTTACATTGTGGGTCCTACGAGACTACGAGTATAGTTGACCACTTATTTGATTCAACGGGAAATCAATTCGGTTACATTATAGTCCTACATTCATACTTTATTACGTATTTGATTCAACGGGAAATCAATTCGTTTACATTGTGGGTCGTACATTCATACTTGACCACTTCTTTGATTCAACGGGAATTCAATACTAGACAAAAAAATGAAAATAAAAAAAATCTTTATACGTAAAAATCAATGTGTGATATTCCTTAAATCATATTACATATTAAACATATAAGGAAAGTTTGCGTTTTTTCAAAATCATATCAATTTGTTCGCAAATTTCCGATGCACTCCTTTTAAGCATTTATGTTCTCTGCTAGTATCTTAAATTTTCTACTAGTTGAATGCTTTCAAGTCATAAATTGCGACACATTCTATGTTAAATTTCTTTAAACTTTGATTCCTTTTAACATTTCTTATATAATTCCATTTCTCTTTCCTTTAGGTGAGTGGATGAGTGCTTCTGCAGGAATTGCTTTTACACCTCACATCATCCATGTTGAAATTGGAGAGGTAAACTTACTTTATTACAAAATACATCACTGATTGCATCTAAATTCAATATGAGTACCATCTTGATTTTAAAGTGATACTATAATTTTGATATCACATGATTTGAACGTATCAATTAGATTGTTAGTTTACGCCCCGTTTGCGGTGCACACATAAAATGTATACATGTGTGGGCTCTTGAGGGGGAAAAAGTAGAATTACACTAATTTTAACATTAATTTACTTATTTTTTTGCAAATAACGTTAAAAATGTTGGGTTAATCAGGCACCATGAGCCTTAATCAGGTAGAAGTAAGGTTGTCTACATCTCAGCCTCCTCAGACCCTACCTTTAGGTGGGATACACTGGGTATGATGATGATGATGAATTAGTTCGTTAGTTTGCTAATTGATCATTTACGTACTATGTTGGTAATTTAATTATTTAAGGTAAAATGTTGCAGGATGTTGCCGCAAAGATACAATCATTTGCGCAACAAAGACCAAGGGCTCTATGCATAATGTCAGCCAACGGTTCAGTGTCTGCGGTGCAACTACGACAATTTGCATCTTCTGGTGGCACTGTGACTTATGAGGTTAGACCACTTGATAGACACTAATTTGTGCTCTGTTAAGATCTTTATTATTGTCGTCTAATTGCGTATAGTGTTACTTAAAATTGCTTCATCATCATGGAATTTGAATTTGTAGCTATCATTGTTTGCATGTTTGATTATTCATGTAGAGTAATTATTATCTTTCCAATTTGATGTCAATCGTCAAAGTTTCTTGCTCCGTTTTGTATGAAGTTCACAACTCTTTATTTTGGTTCCAATTCCCAAACATTGTTTGTAGCCTAAATGTTTCAAGTTGCTCTTCAGATTACGTGAAATTACAACAATGCCCTTTTTATGATGTCACAATAAAAATTCTTATAGCATTTTCATATCAAATTCGGCTTGTTAAAACTTAAAATCACGCACATCCCGTTATGGTGATTGCAAATAGATTGATGGTGCTAGCTTATAACCACAAAATGTTAACTGTTATAATTTGACAAATTATCAATTTATTTTTTTACTATGTGATTTTCTAGTGCATTCAATGTCATAAGTTAATCTTACTAAATTCAGTTGACCTTTTTTAGGGCCGTTTTGAGATACTATCTTTATCGGGTTCTTATCTGCTTCCTGAAACCGGTGCACCCAACAACCGAACCGGGGGTCTCAGTATATCAATTTGCAGTTCTGATGGTCATGTTATTGGCGGCGCGATAGGTGGCAGACTCATTGCATCCAGCTTGATCCAGGTATTTTTCTTGCACCGTTTTAAGTTTCAATCGTATTAAGATCCATAAAAAGTGTTGGTCTTTATAATACTTGTAATAAGTTTCAATCTTAGAAACAAATTGTTAAAAGTTTTAATCTTTAGAGTCCCCTCAATACAAGCTACAATCTTGAAACTAAAAGGTTCAATCTTTAAGAGCAATCTTGAAATCAAAAGGTGAATTTTTAAGAACCTTAAAAGGTTTTAATCTTTAAAAACCACCCATAACATCAATCTTCTGAAAGAAACCATTAAAGATTCAATCTTTATAAAGATACATAAAAAGTGTCAATCTTTATAGAAACCTGTAATAAGTTACAATATTAGAAACAATTTGTTAAAGTTTCAATCTTTAGAGACCCTCTCGTTACAAGCTACAATCTTGAAATTAAAAGATTCAATCTTCAAGAGCAATCTTGAAATCAAAAGATCAATCTTTAAGAACCTTAAAAGGTTTTAATCTTTGAAAACCACCCATAACACCAATTTTGAAAGAACCCAATAAAAATTCAATCTTTATAAAGATCCATAAAAAAGTGTCAATCTTTATAGAAACCTGTAATAATTTTCAATCTTAGAAACAAATTGTTAAAAAGTTTCAATATTTAGAAACCCGTTACAAGTTACAATCTTGAAATTAAAAGATTCAATCTTTAAGAACCCAGAATAGGTTTCAATCTTTAAAAACTCACTAGCATTTGTGCCCGCGCGATGCAGTATGTTTGCGTGCTTTGTTAACCATATGGACATATGGTCTTTACAAAAGCTTTCAACGACGAAAACACTTCGTATAATGCATATTTATTATCGACACAGAGAAAAAGTACGCAAGCATTTAATTCAACTTGTACTCCATTATCCAATAATTAAAATAATCTTTCAAAAAGTCCATAAAAAGTCTAACTGAGATAAAAAAGTCCATAATTTTTTTTTAAAATCCATAAAAAATTCAACTTGTACTCCATTATAACCTACCTACCTATTAAAAATCCATTATCACCTAATCCTAAATTCATGAAATAAAAGTTACAAAATCCTTCAATATATAATAATCTCCCATTTGAGATATCGAAGCCCTAATCGAATAACGCATCAATCAACACTACATCAGACAATTAGTATGTCCCTGGAAAATTAGCACAAACCCAGAACATAAAACATCATCACCAAGTTAAACAATTAAAAACCCAAATAAATTCCATCAAAACAACATCGATTTTCGCATAAATTAAAGACATACTGGATATTGCAACTCAATCTAATTAAATCGACATGGTAAATATAAAGAGGAATGCTTCTTTGATCCCAAATGAATTGAAATTGAATTGGGTTGGATGATAAAGAGAGGAAAGATAACAATGAATGTTGGTTGTTGTATGAAGAAATCACGATTGATTTATGATCAACGAATGGAAATCTGAGTATTGGACGGTTATATTGGACCTATAAACACCAATCTTGAAAGAACCCATTAAAGATTTAATCTTAACGAAATCGTAAAACTTGCAGTCTTTAAAGGACACTCATAATAAAGTTTCAATCTTGAAAGAACCCATTAAAGATTCAATCTTTAAGGAACTCTTAAAAATCTGCAGTCTTTCAAGGACACTTTTAAAAAAGTTTCAATTTTGAAAGAACCCATTAAAGATTCAATCTTTTAGGAACTCTTAAAAATCAGTCTTTCAATGACACTTACAAAAAAGGTTGAATCTTGAAAGAACCCTTCAAGTATTCAATCTTGAAAAACTGGTAAAAACTTGCAGTCTTTCAAGGACACTTATAATAAAGTTTCAATCTCTAAAGAACTGGTAAAAGCTTGCAATCTTTAAAGAATCTGTATGTTTACAATTTATATCTTCTTTCAGGTGGTTGCATGCAGTTTTGTGTATGGTGGTAACAATTCTAAAAAGACCAAAACCGATGCACCATCAGCAGATGAAAAGAGCCCAAGAGTTCGGCCCAACGAAACCAGCCCGGTTCGCGCAATCGCATGGCCACAAGATCCGCGGGCTGAAACGAGAACTGAGATTGACCTGACCCGTGGATGAGTGGGCACCGCGTGTTGTTGTAAACAGAGATTTGATGTTGTTAAAGAGTATTATTAGGTTCTTAATCTCGTGTTATTCGTAGATTTAGATGGATGATGGGCTAACGTATTGGTAACGATGGTAGTGTGAGCATTTTTTAATTAGACATTTGATTTAGATTTGGGGAATTTTAATTCGGAGGTGGTGGTCGTTTTGATATTTGAAATGGTTGACTATTTGTGGCTGGTTTTTTTTATTTTTGAATTTTTTTTTTTTGAACGGCAACCTTGCTCAAGTTTTGAGACGTCAAAGACGAAATCCTTACCCTTTTAACTCAGTTTTGGGTCCCTGAGGTAAAACTCCCGTGGTTCACTCAATTTTTTATAACCTGAGTGAGGCTTGTACCTGAGACCTCTTCATATAAAAGGATCTTAGGTACCTCACATCTACCATTACGGTAGAAGATCATTAGTGGTTGGTTGATGACGTGAAATCGATGTGAATTTGATTATGTTGGCTCTTTATATTTTTTCATAATAGTGCATTTATGTTGTTGGTTAGAGTGCTAATGGTGTGGTTCGAAATTATGAAGCGTCGAATACAATCTTTTATTAAATAGGAAAAATTTATTTTTCTAGAGGCTAGTGAGACTAGCAAGTGTTTAAAACCCTAAAAAAAGACGCTGCTTCAGGGCTAAAAAATCTTTACCAGAAGTGGCTTGCCATAGAGGCTAGGGTTGTCTACTTTGTCTATTGCCCTTTGTTAGCAGTTATGGTAAGAACCGGATAGTGAGAGTATACCAAGTGCAAAGTAAAAAACTATGACAAATTTTGTATGCCTATTCAACATCAAATGCCATCCATGAAATCCAGTCTTGTTCCCTTGTTCTCGTATGTTTCTCATTCATAGGTAAATAAGTGTTTTGGTGTCTTCTAGCTTCCTCTCTTTTTAAAGTTGACACTGATGAAATAGATCTTCATTACAACTTACGAGCTCTCCAAATACACCAACAAGCAGTTTGCTGGAGTTAATCAATTTATGGAAATTAACTATATGGCGAAAACTAAAGACGTAGATTGGTTGTACATTGCACCATTGGCTTATATGCTCCCATGTGTATAAGGTAAAATTGAGCATGATGTGAAAAGATGTTTCATCGTCTCCTCCCCTTCTCCACATGGTTTACATAAGTCTAATCTAGTCTTAATGTTCCTTCTTCGTAAGACTACCGAGCTTGGTATCCTAACTAGATATGCTCTCAACGAAAAAACATTTACTATTTTTGAACCATTTTATTCTATGAGAAGTTATAAGCAACGTTTGCAGGACGGACCGGACGTCGAACCGGTCTCCTTATCAGTCAAAGGTTGGATCGGATTTAAGAAATAAAAAATAAACCGGTTCAACCACCTGTTTCTTTCTGGTCCGATTGCCAGCCACCTGTCCGACTGGCTAGTCCAAGACATTAGTGCGACGAATCTTCTCAAGACGGTGAGACACTTGTCACGACCTCTATGAGGAAAAACAGTAAATTGGTAGGAAATCTTCTCAGTTTTAGGTGAGCCGGCTCCACTTATAATATGCAACATGAGCTTGAAAGCAGATTGTATACAAATTAAGTCATCTCGTGACATAAAGGCTTTTAGAAAACATATACTGAGTCTTTGAGTTTAAAAGTTGTGTATTTATGTATACTAACTTATAGCATGAGATTGCTCTTGACAATAGAAGTAAAAATAGATGTATGACTGATCAAATTGCCCTAATTATGTTAAAATCCATTTGCTTTGGTTTTTGTAATGTTTACTTTCATGTGTTATAAACAAGAAATCGATGCAGTTTTATAGAATTACCAAGCAACTTAGTTTTTTTGTTTTTTGTTTTTGAAAGATCTATATCATATAAACAAAGAAACCGAAGACCTGAAAACCAGGCCGGCACGAAACACAAACAAACCAGTTACATCATAACAAAATTACACCAATCGGTCCATTGAACCGACTTATTTCTAGACCTATTTTTATACCAGAAAAAGCCCAAGGATTTAATTTCACTATACACGTCGTCCACCTTTGCTTGCTTTCCAGAATATTTAAAAGCATTCCTAGCCTTCCAAATACTCCAACAGGAAATAATAATAATTCCAAGAAGAGCCTCCTTCACAACAGGGCTTCGCCTACTGTGAATATGGATCTCCAGGAGATCACGCACAGAAAAAGCAAAAATATTTGGAATGCGACACCAAGAGCTAACTTTATGCCAAATCACTGTTGCAAACCAGCACCCCGTAAACAGATGATCAGTTGATTCCTCCATCTCGTTGCAAAGCGGGCAATTGCTGTCACCATTAATAATGCCTCTCGTTTTAAGCGCCTCCATCGTAGGAATACGATTCATCTCCGCTCTCCATATAAAAATCCTGCATTTCGCTGGAACCCATTTGCATTGGTCCATTACATATCTACTGCTAAAATCGTTGGAACCAATCAACATCTTTTTCACTCCCGCCACCCTGAAAGAGCCGTCCATGTTCCCATTCCAAAGCCACATGTCCCGCCTGTCCGATAATACAACCGTACCCAACATGCCCTGCAACGACACCCACTCCTGGATTTCCTCCAGTGTTTCCGGATCATGCTTCCACAACCATAGCCCATCTCCTTCAATCCGGTCCCGAACCCTGCAAGTTTTCACAATTTCTAAACGAAAAAGGTTAGGAAAAAACAATTTTAAAGGAATTTCAATCAACCAAGGATCTAGCCAAAACATGATATCAGCACCGTCTCCGACCAATCCTTTGAAATAATTTCGGATCGGAAAACCAGCGCTGATAGGCTTCCTGATGATGGAGGCGATAACGTTCCAAGTGCCCCCAAGAGATTTCTTTACCGGGAGGAAATCCCAATCCGAACCACCAGAATGGATGGCAACAATCACTTTAACCCACAGATTGGTGCTTTCCGTTTTGAACCTCCACCCCCATTTAGTCAAAAGCGTCGTATTTGAGTCCCTCAACCTGCTCAGACCCAGACCCCCAACCTTTATAGGCGAGGCCACTCTTTCCCAAGCCACCCGGTGAACGGGCTTCTTATCCTCGGAATCCCCCCACAAGAACCTTTTCATCAAGCTTTCCAGATCGTTAATGACTTTAGCAGGAGCCCGATAGAGAGAGAAGTAGTACACAGGGAGCGATTGAAGAACCGCACGGATTAACGTGATCCTCCCACCTATAGAAAGAATCGCAGATTTCCATGATGTTAGACACCTCTCAAAAACCTTGTATATGGGCCCCCAATTAGCAACCCGATTCATGTTCGCCCCGACCTTCAGCCCCAAATTAGTATCTTTATTAACCAAGCAACTTAGTTAATAAAGATACTCATGGAAGCTTTTGATCTTAGCAACTGAATATAGAATTAGATGTAAACTGTGAGTTCTTTTTAATTGTTTCAGTAATTTGGAAGATCTGGTATGGCTATAGAAAATATGAGGTTTTGAGCATATCCCCTATAGAAAATATGAGGTTTTGAGCATATCCCCTAGGCAAGTAAGAATCATGTTCATGATTGCTTTCTATTTGGATTTTGAAAGATTTATGTGTAATTTGGTTTTTTATAATATTTTGTATTTTTCTTTTATAATTATTCATCATTTATTACATTCATTCAGCGTTTTGGCTAAACAGATATATTTATTTCAACACAAATTAGTTCAGAGGGGTAATATAGTCATTCTGCAGGTTGTTCAGATGTTCAACGAAACTACAATGCTTGTTCAGCACTTAACTGGTTCAGAGTCTCTTAACGGTAGGGCTGTTCACGAGCCGAACCGAACCGAGTTTATACTCACATCAAAATCGCCTGTTTTTTAAATCGAGCACAAT
>WOUH02070584.1:0-10077 GCA_009936405.2 Stevia rebaudiana
AATTGACGGATTTGGCTTTTGTTGTTGAAGAACACTTGGACTTTTTCAAATCAAGGATCAAACTCTTGAAATCCTTGGAATTAGGATCTGAAATTTTGCAGATATGCATAGATATTAATATCTAACATGTTGGAATCAAAATCCATGATCAATTTCATGTAATTAGCATACCTTGATTTTGGGTTTTCAAAGCAGAACATGAACTTTGAATCTGGAACTTGAATTTGAGCTGGAATTGGACTTGACTACCACTTGGGACTTGTTAGAGATAATGAATCTTACTAATTAAGATCATTTTTAGGTCTGATTGTGAGGGTTGTGGAGGAATACGAAATTGAGAGCATTAGATGGAATTTTTGAAAATCAAACTTGACTTTGTTGTTCAATTATGGATCAAGGCTTCTGGATTGGGATTGTTACTGATTCCCAAACACCTTGTCACCAGCTAGAAAATATCTCAACTCTCATTTTGTGTGGTTGAGGTGAGTTTGACTTTGGTCAATGTAAGTATACATGTATTTTTTTCATGTATTTTCATGTATACTTATACATGAAACACACATACATACTAATTTGCTGCAATTGTACATACATACACATATGTATGTATACAATGGGTCATTTGTGAGTCGGAAACCCTACCGGTTACGGGTTTTTACCAATTTTTGCTAATTTTGGCGATTAAATTTCATAATTTATGAAAATTTTCTCAATTCTTTTGCTTTATTGCAACTTGTTGTTAATTATCAACTTGATTTGATGTATTTACAATATTTGACTTTTGAATTAGGTCAATTTGTCGAAATTTCGCGAATCGAACCTTGGTGTTGACTTTTGTTAACTTTTACCAACTTTAGTCATATTACTTGTTGTTGCGATTCGTTTCTTATTATTGTTGATATGAAATGTATATAATTACATATATACACATTTGGAATTATCCTCTCATGTATATATACACATATATACATAATTATTTGTATTTAAATTAAAATAATATTCAATTTAATTATAAATTGCGAATTTTGACGAAATGTTACAGGTTGCAAATGGAAACATAGACACATATAGAAACAATGATGAGAGGGATTGAGAAGAAAGACACAAGGAGATAGATATTTTTCGGTCTAGCTTGCTTACGTGGAGGAAACATAGATATGTACCAAAGTCACCCGACATGTGAATTTGAGAGTATTAGAGTAAGGTGGTGGTTAGTTGAAAAAATTGATGAATGGTATGTTATTGTTTATTTAAATGGAGGAAAGAATATTAAGAAGCGATATTACTATATAGTTGTGTGTAGAGCTTCAATCTAACATGTAGTAGAATCACAAGCATGAAAAAGAAGTGTCTGGATTGAAATTTTAATTGAGAAGATCTTGACTTATCACTTTGTACGGGTGTAGAATTTTCAAAAGAGGATAAAGAAGATGTGTTGCTTACAGAGGGTGCTTGTGAGAGTTGTGGAGTCAAAGAAGGTGATGAAGAAATTAAGTGGTAGGTCAAATGAGAAGAAAGAGCCAGAAGATGTAGTGCATGGTCAGTATGAAGGAGAAGTGGAGAAGGGTGTGATTGTAGAAGCTAAAGATAAATTATTCTCAATAAACAAACATGTCGTACAATGTTGATTCAATCAATTTGACGATTGTTGGATCGGATTGGGTTATCTAACTCAATACGCACAAGGTTTTTTGGTTTTGTTTACTTAAATATGGTGGAAACACACTCAAGTAATATCTCATTAACACTCAAACAGTTCGCAAACTTAGAACAATTAAAAAGACTAGTAAGAACATGATAATTCAAACAAGTTCAAAGTATATTATCACTCAAGTTCAACGGTGCAAGCGTACTCAATGAGTTACAACATGAGTGTTTATATACTAAGGCTATAACTGTATACTCGCAGGTATAACACGCTAGATACTATAAAAGGAAAGTGTTCTATGTATAAACATATAAAGAAACCATACTATAATAATTACATTACAAAGATCTACTCAACATGACTTGACTAATTGATACAAACATTAAATGAAAGTAAGACAAGATCTTCTATTGATATCTTCATGTTAAGGTTGCATATAATGTTTGCCAACAGATCAGTCAGTTCACTATTCAGTCGTACTACCTGTAAAAGATCCTCCTTCGGTATATGTAGTTTGTCGGAAGATCTTCTAATCTGCTTATCAGCAAATAATATGTAATCTTCTCTATCGGTAGAACTTTGTGTTTCAAAAGTACTCTGAACCTTTGGTAGATCATTTTTCTATGGATAAACTATTTCTTCGGTAGAAGTAGAAATAGATTATCAGTAGATGATTTAACTCCAGAAAAGTAGTGTCTTCGGCAGAACTTGAACTTTTGGTACAAAACAAGGTACATTAATTTGGTTTTAGATAGCAACAGCCTTATATGATCTTACAGTCTCCACCTATGCTGATGCTACCAAAACACTATTCTCCTTTGGCTTGCTTGTGCACTTATCTTTCCATCAAAAACCCAATTTCACTATACAAGGGGTTGTACAAGGGAATTGCTGCAAGGTCATAAATATCTAACTATGGAAGGGATATTACCTGATTTTTCGGAATGTTAGAAATCCCTCCAACTGTTATTTGGATCGTAAAAGTTTGACCGTTTGGATCATAGCTCCACGAGGTAATGGTATAATGGGTACTGATCGGTTGTACCTCAAGTGGAGCTTGCCATGCAGTAGAGGATTCAGTAGCAGCAGCTGGTTTAAACATTTTCTTTAATCTTTTCTTGATTTCTCTGAAGTCTTTATTGAGTGAATCTGATTGACTTTTTAGATTGGTAGATTCTCAATAAGACTTCTCTAGCTTCTCTAGAAATTTAGTTAGAGAATCAAACATCTCCACACTACCATCCTCTCTCGTCACAAATATTTTCCTCGACGTTTCATCAATGTCCCTTGTGATTCCTCATTAGAGCTTTTTGAGCTTGAGCTAGAAACCTAATGTATAGTGTAATCATTATCAGGTTGTTTCCTGGCTTCTGCTGCTTCTTTAGCTAGCATCTCCGCTCTAAGCTCTCTGTAGGTCTAGACGGCTACAATATCTTCTTGGTAGATGGCTACCAATTTTCTGTGAATTTCTAAAGCCTCAAGAGTATTAGATGGATATACCAACCTTAGTGTTGCCAAACTGGCAATGTCAAATCTGCTCGGGTCATCCAAATCATCTCTTGAGTAGTGATCCATACCACCTACATGTCTTTGAACCGAGAATATATATCTTTTCACCCTATAGCTCCAACCTATAATTGGATTTTTAGGACCCATGGGCTCACTAGACAAAATGATTCTGCCTGTTTGAGGGTTAACCAGCTGAGATAACCTATCTTTTAATTTGTTCATCACACCGATTACCCTGTTTTTGTAATGCACAATGAGCTCCCATACACCCTGCAACACTTGAGATGGATAATCCAGCAGCTCATTAATTGTGTGAAAGTAAGAAAGTTTGTGGTTGCTTCTTTCGATGAAGTAGCTTTCATAGATCTTGTTATACCCACATCTTCTTACTTTAGCTGTAAACTCTAGTTGTTCTTTGATATTTGAGTTAACAATCCAAGCCTTTGACTTTGAGATTATCTTTTGTTTCTTTGATTTGACTAGGATTGATATTTGTTTCTGATCATCATCATCATCATGCGAACTAGACTGTTGTGGAGAAGACAGTTTTGGTGGTGGTGAGATGGTAGTAGATGCATGTTCTTCCCTTTGATTTATTTCAAGAGCTTTTCTCTCTTGAAATAGTCTAAACTACACATCCTAGTTAGGTAGCTCCCCCCTTTTAATTCTTACTCTATATTCTTTTATGAGTAGGCCCGTGTTTGCCAAACTCATGGGTCCCACCCTCTAGGGAGCCTCACCATACACCACCAAGAAGTGTTGGGATGATTGCTTCGCCCGAGCTTCTTTGGCAATCTTAGATGCCAGTTTGGCACATAGTTCTATATTCTAGAGAAACCCGAGATTCACAATTAGGATTCTTAACCTGAGTAGTACTTTCTGTGTCTGAATTCATCCACCCAATTAGTTAGTGATTTAATTTAGTTATTTGATTTAAGTAAAACCCCCTATTTATTGTTTTATTAGCTATTACATTAGATAGTCGAGTTTGATCAGAGCGTGTGCCTTTGGTTCTGTCCTTTGAGTGCCTGGACGATACTCGGTCTTTCCATTCCCAATACGTCGCGACCGGTACACTGTCGTTTGTGTGTGGATGTTGATTGATTACTATAATTGATTGATTACTATAAGTTATATTACATGAGTTTTAATTGCACGATCACGCACATCAAATTTTTTGCGCCGCTGCAGGGGACTCATTTGGCACACTTTTTGTGATTTCTCGACTTTATTAATAGTTTAGTAGTATTAATTTTAATTTTATTTTTATTTTTATTTTATTGTTTATCTGGTGCCCAAAATTTCTTTCTGTTATGGATATTTGGTTTACGTACAACGGACAAAATCAGTTTCAAGGGGGCCAGAGTTATGATGATTGCGAGTATTGTGGACATCCCCACCGCATAAGGGATTGTTACCTTCACGAGAGAGCTTCCGCGTATGGCCAGTACGAGAGACAGTCACCACCACCACACTACATGGAGCCCGATGAGTTTCAAGACGAGCAGGCGATAAGAGAGATGAGTAAACAAATTCAACAAATAACCACAATCTTGGAGGAAATGCATGAAGAACTCAAGGGAAAAACGAGTTGTATGATGTCATCAATGAATCACCATCCGAGCTGATGCAAGACCACCATTTTCGTGATGATGGGGATATAGAAATAAAGGAGACTGTTGTTGTCCATATCATGCATGTTTCAAGAATGTGTCCGAACATCACAGTTCGTGACATTCCATTAGTGGAGGAGATGGAGAGGTTCGATTGGGAAGCACATTTCGCTCGAATGGAAGCATAAGCTAATAGAATTGATACGGTAAAACCAGAGACAAAAATGGACGCCGAAGTCCCACCTCTGGTACAACCGATTGCCGAACTCGTTGCTTGTTATCAGAGTGAGAGTGAAGATGAGGTAGAAGAAGAGGAAGAAGAAGACTTAGAATACCCGTGGACACTTAGTGATGAATTGGAGTTGGGTAGAGCATACCTCGAGGCTAATTATCCAGAGTTCACTCTTAAGAAAATAGGGGAAGATGAAGATTTAGAAGAATCCGAGGGTAGATATTAGCGATACTAGGATTGACCCACTTAGTGATACAGAGGATTTGGATTTAGATAGAAAACTAAGTGTGACGACATTATAGGATCAATTAGTGGTAGAAAATGTAAATGAAGTTGGCGTTTTAGATGATGAGATAGGGGTTGTAGTGAGTGAAATAAATTATAGGCCAATACTAGTGGAGGAGGATGTTAAGCTCGCATATGAGTGTGATTGTGGAACACCACCCAAAGTAGAGGAAGCAGACCATAAGGACCGTCATGTTATGAGGATAGAAGTTAAGGATGATCATACACCTCACTACATGTCGCTGATTAGGTTTGGTCCAAGTATATTTAATTCTAGATGGTCAGACGGGTATTTTCAGAATAAACGGAAAATATTGTTTAAGTCATCCGCCGTTGGATATTTCCCGACCAACGGTAGTAGAAAAAGAGTCATTAGTACGGGCGGGAAACGTATCAAGGAGAAACCTCCTGATTGACTTGGTCGTTTGACTTTTTGTATAATTTGTGTAATTTTACTTTATTTTATTTTATTTTTAATTTTCATTTTAATTTTTGTATTTGTTTGCGTTTTTGTGTTTTCGGTTTTTGCATGTGAAAGTTGTGAGCTTTTGGATGTGTTGGAGAGGAGAAAGAGGCACGAAGATTGGAAGGTGGAATGGAACAATTTCAAAACTTTCTGTTCCATCTGAGCTACGCGGTATGCATGCCTGAAGACCTAGTCCCGGCCGATACGTGTAGGGTATCGGGCGGAGAAATTCTTAGTTTTCAACGTAGCGCGATACGTGCGAGTATCTCCCCCACGCCACGCGATACGCGTAGGATGTGCAGACCAAGAAAACTTTTTATTTTTCACACTTCAACACCATCGCACACCGGTTACCTCAACGTTTATTTTATACAGCGAGGTGGACCCATTTACGGGTCTAGGTAAGTTTTAATTGTGGTCAAGGGTACGTGTGGGGATCGGGGCAACTAGTTGCCCGGTTTCTTTTTTATTTTCATTATTATTTTACACACTTAACCCGACGCACATGCAATAAACCAAATTTTTTTAAAGTTCACTTCTGTAAATATTATTTTGATTATTAAATTTTCATTTTTGAGTCGGTAGATAAAATTTTTAATTTTTTAATTTTAATTTTATTTCAACTTTTATTTTTATTTTGATTTAACTGTTTGGTATTTTTAAGTTTATTTTGCAGTTTTTGATTGATCCACCCGTAGTCAATCTCCATTCGGGTGGAAATATCTTTGACTTTATTATTATAATAAAGAGCATCCAACAGTAGATTTTGGAGCCGATCGCGAATGACATGCTATACGATCGAGTAGGACTAGATTAGAAGCTACGAAATGCTAAACCAGCTAAGTCCTTTCCAATTTTCTTGTATATTATTTATTTTTGGTATTTCTATCTCTACGTTAGAGACAATGTAAATTTTAAGTGTGTGGAGGAAAACTATCATTTTTGTAATATGAGTCTGTTTATATTTATAATAATAATCACTTAAAACCGGATTAAATTAAAAAATGTTGTATAAGTTCTTGTTTGAGTCTGGTGCATTTATATGGAAAATGATAGGTATAACTTAGTCTTGGTTCTATTTTGAAGTTGTTTTTAAAAACCGCACATTTATTTTGTCATTTTTCGATAGATCCAACCAATAGTCGGTTTTTCCTTTTGATTGAATTAATACTCTTAAATATCATGAATTTTGTGGGTTTAACCATGAGTAATAGTGAATTTAGGTTTGTTTATTAAAGTAAAGGAAACCATTACAGTCTTAGGATCTAAAGTAGTTAACTTCTGATTAATTTGGCACATCTATAAGGATGGCGCCGCTTAAAATCACTAGTCTACTCTTTGAGCTGAGCATGCTAGAAAAATGAAATGTATAGAATAAGGGTTGCAACTTATGTGTCACATGTCGAGTCACAACTTGGTTGAAACACCACCAAATTAGGTCCAAATTAATATAAAGAAAAAATGTGCTTAAATAGAAAAATATATATAAATGCAATATGCTCATATATTCACTCGCTGTCGTCTAAAAATTAATCTAATTTTAATTATTTTAGATCTTTTGAGTGCAGTGGTAGGTAGTCCGGTGACTATCCTTTTTCCTTGAAATTCTAGATATACTTGATTGATATGTTGCTTGTGTGTGAGAAACATAGTATGAATGATTTATAACTTGAACTTAAAATTGTCATGATATTGGGAAACTGGTTGTTGCTGGTTAGGTTTAAATGGACAAATATGTTGGCAATCGTAATAGATGTGTAATGTGCTTAATTTTCTTTAAATGAATTAACTCTGAGTTGTAATTTCATTGCATAAGACTTTTTCAGAGACGAAAAAGGTTTAAGTGCGCGGATGTTTGATGTGTTGCAAAACATACTTATTTTCCTTTGTATTTTGAGTTAGTTTTTAAGTAATTTATTATAGTTTTTATCATTTTTTTTATATTATTTAGTGTTATGTTGAAATGGAGGTGTTCGGGAGCTAAAGGATCGAAAACAAGCTAAAACAAACGAAGAACAAACACCCGACGAAAAACGACAAGAAAACAAGAAATCTGAAGTCCCAAACGACCGCGTACCGCGTAAGACGGTTGCGCGATGCGCTCTTGTCCAGAAAAGCATTATTGAGCCTCCCGAGTATTTTGTCCAGAGCGGTACGCGCTGGAAAGTGCCCAGCCGCCGCGCTACGTGCGAAAGACCCCAAAACCGATAGAAAACCCTATTTTTTATTATAAATAGAATGTGACGGGTTCTTTCTTGGGGGTTCGATTACAAGCCGCATTAGAGATGAATTTCAGAGGTTTTCAAGCACCAGGGAGCAATTGGATCAGAAGTTTGAAGTTTGGATGCTAAGGATTCATTCGATTCTATTGTTTTCACATTAATTCTTATTTGTTCTGATTGACTTCTGTTCTAATGTAGTTGTTTACTGTTTTCAATATGATTAGAGGCTGAATTGTTGATTAATTTTCCTACGGTTATTGATGCTTGTTGGATTTGCGCATTAATTGCGGTTTTGGACTATTTTTATTTGATTGGATGTGTCTTTGGTAAAGTTCAGATTTTGTCTAACTGTATAGCATCATAATATGGCTGTGATTGTTAATTAGAATGTATCTAGGAGATGTTTGTCTATGAATGCTTTTGATGGTGTATTTGATTTGCTAGTTTAGTTGTGTTGCTCCTTTGAGACCAAGTGGAGATAAGGTTAAGTTGTCTATTGCAGTAGTGGTCAGTTTGGGTTGACTGAGAGGATCACCTAGGTTAATTGGTATTGTCCTTAGCAATTAAAGTATAATACCCCATAGTTTGGAGTCTTTAGTTCTAGACGTATGCCGAGAGGAAAGTTCTGGTATGGGGAACCAAGTTGCGGGAGGTTAGGCCGAGGGGAAACCGAACCTTATAGATGTGGATGTTGATATAGGTTGGTTAGATATGTGCCTTTGTTTTGGTGGTTCATGCCGAGAGGATAGTTCCACACTACTTAGCTTCACCCTAGCTTCCTAATCCATAGAAACCATATCTCAGTCAATTGTCCAGTTCTGTGTGCGGGTGCATTGAAGGCTTGATTATCAACTTAGCAATATTTTCCCCATTTGAATTCTTCTATCCAATTAATTAGTTAGTTATTTTAGTTCATTTGTTCTAAGTAACCCCCCCCCCCCCCATAATCTTCTTTTATTGGTTATTATATTAGATAGTCGAGTTTGATCAGAATGTGTGCTTTGGTTCTGTCCTTTGAGTCCTTGGACGACATTCGGTCTTTCTATTCTCACTACATCGCGACCGGTACACTTGCCGTTAGTGTGTGGATTTGTTTTGATCATTTTTTTAAATATTATTACTTGATTTTTAACTATACGATCACACACATCATTTGTATGTGCTTCATACTGGCCCCAAGTCTTGTTTTTGCATTTTCCGGTCACAACTTGAAGGCCTCCTCTGATATATGGCATCGTCATTTGGGACATGCTTGTTTTGAGACTCTTAAAATACTAAATAAATTGGGTCACTTATCATTTACTTCCGTATTAACAAACCCTACTATTTGTGCATATTGTGAAATGTTTAAAAGTCATCGTCTACCTTTATATGCTAATGATAAACGAGCCCATAATACGCTCGATTTAATACATTGTGATTTGCGGGGTCCGTCACCGGTCACCTCTTGTGATGGTTACCGTTATTGCGTTATCTTTGTTGATGATTTTTCACGATTCACTTGGTTCTATACTTTAAAAATAAAAATGGACTTTAAAAATATATTACGAACATTTTTTAAGCTTGTTCAAACCCAATTTTAACGCCAAATTAAAGTTTTCCATAGTGATTGGTGGCACCGAGTTTGTTAATCACCATGTCAAAAACATATTCTCTAAAAATGGAACGTTTCATTGTTTCTCGTTTCCATTGATGTGTGTGATCATGGTATCCAATCAGTCAAGTAATAAAATTTATAAAAACGATCAGACTAACACACTACTACGGCAAGTGTACCGGTCAAATTGTAGTGTGCAGTGAAAGACAGAGTATCGTCCAAGGATTCACGGAGAGAACCAAGGCACACTCAAGATCCGAGAGAGGTCATGCAACATAGTAGTCGCTAAAGTCAAAATGGTCAATTTACGCAAAAGTCAAAAAAAGTCAACAGAAAGTCAAACGCGCACTAAACAAGTGTAACGCCCCGAAATTTGGTGTGATTTAATTACGAGAATTAAAGGAATCTTCTGTCTGCTTAGTAGTAATCTTATGATTAAATTTCGGTGTTAGGACAATTGTAAAACTAACGGTACCCTAATGTAAATTGAAGTTTATATGAAATA
>WOUH02070605.1:0-10075 GCA_009936405.2 Stevia rebaudiana
GCATGTAAATGAGTTTGTTAGAAGTGTCTTAAGATACTTACGGATGGGTAGAGCCCGTATTTGCGATAACGGGTCAAAACATAGGTTTGGGTACAAATATAGGAAGTAAAGTCCTTATGTACCGTATCTTGATTGATGAATTATGAAATGTTGAAATTGGTGTCTTTGATTTATGTTAAAACTAGTGGCATGTGTGAATTCAATAACTTAACACTAATAGTGGTGTTAGATTGGTGATCGTGATTTTGTGTTCATGTGATAATTGCCAAAATTAATATGGAACTTGCATGAATTGTAATGTTTGAATACTTGGATTGATATGACGTGCTTAATGGGTCAAATGAAGTAAATTGCTTCATAAATTGAATATGTGGTTAAAACGAATTATGAATTGGTAATAGAGGTGGTGGTGAAAACGAAACATGTAGACCCGGAAAAAAAGTTGCTAAATAGCACGCACATAGGACTGAAGTAAGTACCCATTGTTATTTTATTTGAATCAGCATTTTTGTTCGTGATTCACAAGTGTTGTGAAGTTGATGTAATTGAATTCAAATTAATGGTTCATGAGGATATGAACCATTGGTGAGTTGTGGTCGAATGGTGTCTTGCAAGGGTGTGAGAACCATGAGCCAATAACTAATATTGATCCACATGAGCGTGGGCAATAATATGGGTAAATACCCAATTTGATCTACAAGGTGTGTAGACTATGGTAGATTCACAGAGGATGTGAAAAATATTGGTGGATTCACAAAGGTGTGAAAAATATTGGTGGATTCACAGAGGATGTGAAAAATATTGGTGGATTCACAGAGGATGTGAAAAACATGGTGATAAATGGGTTATGTTACTTAGTTCTTTTGAACTGATGAGTGTTTAAATGGGTGTTTGCAGGTCATAGGTAGAAATAAAGGCAAACGAAATCGGGAACGGACATTTTTAGATTGAACGATGATTGCGATGGGCAATTAACTAACTAGTTGGATTAACGTGCATACTTAAACACGCATTTTGAATGTTATACATTTTGTTAAATGTTAGTAACTGTATAGTTAGTTAAACAAACGTTTGTTAATATTTAAGTGGCGATAAGTGTTAAAGAACGAAAATTTCTGGGACTACCTTTTGTAAACATTGTTTATTTATAAAACATTTATAAATGGGTTGCTTAAGACTCAGGTGCCACAAGTTGGTATCAGAGCTAATGGTTTGAGGTAGTCAAGTGTGTTAAATGCACTTGAACTCACACCTGGAGCTCTTGATTAGTAAAAGGGACCTGTTCGATCCAAAACCCGATCTCCACACCAAGGTACGAGGCAAGTAAAATTTTTGAATTGTATGACTTGCGTAGATTTTATGAATAGAATGTATGTTAATTGTTTTGTATGAGCCGAAGTTCTTGAACTTGGTTTGAAGGAGGCGGATTTAAGAATCCAGCCATACGTTAAGAATTCGGTTAGACTTGATCAACCTAACAATATCCTTAGAATATGGGTGGGTTCTTACGGAAGTCACTTCAAATCTCAGTATAGGATATTAGGTGCTATGTCATAGAATGGAATTGTTTTATGGATTGAGTATATGTCTTGTAGATGTATGTATAGTGTTGTAAGTATAAGTCTAACATTTATATACGTTGTCACAGTCAAAGAGGGTGACTTACAAGGAATTCGTGGCTTGTAAGCCGACGAAATTTAAGGGGGAAGTGGATCCATTGGTGAGTCAAATATGGATCTCTAATATGAAAGGTTTGTTAGAAACTACCCGTTGCGACCCGACGAATGAGGTAATGTTTTCGGGTAATCAATTCCATGAAAGAGCTAAGGATTGGTGGGAGCACTTACGCAAAGAGAAGAGCTGTGAGGGCATGAGGAACCTAACCTGGGCTGAGTTCAAAGAGCTGTATATGAAGAGGTTTTGCCCGCAAGCCGCTATCAACCAGATTACTGAAGAGTTGCTACACTTAAGGCAAAAGGATGAATGCATCGATACTGTCACTACTATATTTCATGATGATGTACAGGATCGTGCAGTTAAAACTCAATTAATAATATTTATAAAAGCGATCAAAACAAATCCACACACAAACGGTAGTATACCGGTCGCGATGTAGTGGGAATGAAAAAACCGAGTATCGTCCAAGGACTCAAAGGACAGAACCAAGGCACACACTATGATCAAACTCGACTGGACTAACTAATAACTAATAAAACAATAAATAGAGGGTTTAACTTAAAATCAAATAACTAAAATAAACTAGCTAAATGGGTAGACGAATTCAAAAGGGGAAAGTATAGCTACCTAGGTTGAGAATCAAGCCTTCAATGCACACGCACACGGAATCGGGCAAATGACTGAGATATGGTTTATATGGATTAGGAAGCTAGGGTGAAGCTAGCTAGTGTGGAACTATCCTCTCGGCCTGAACCACTAAAACAAAGGCACCTATCTAAACAACATATGTCAGCATCCACATCTAGGGTCGGTTTCTTCTTGGCCTAACCTACCCGTATCTTGGTTCCCCGTACTAGAACTTTCATCTCGGCCTAAGTCTAGCACTAAAGACTCCAAACTATGTGGTCCTATACTTTAGTTACTAGAGACAATACCAATTAACCTAGTTCATCCTCTCGGTCCGCCCAAACTAACCAATAACGCAATAGACAACTTAACCTTATCTCCTCCCGGTCACAAAGGCGTAAAACACAACTTAAACTAGCAACTCAAACACATCATCAAAGCAATTCATAGACAAAAAACTCTTATATGCATTCTAATTACCAATCACAGCCACATTATCATGCTATACAGTTAGACACAATGAGGATGTTACGACAAACAGAATCAATCAATTAAAATAGTCCAAAACTACGATTAATGCTTAAATCCAACAATCAATCTCAATCCTAGGTAACTAATAATCAATCATTCCATAAACATGATCAAAACAGTAAGTAAACTAATCTAAAAGAACAATCAATCGGTTACAATTAAGAACCAAACGTAAAAAATAAGCAAACCGATGATCACTAGCATCCAAGCATCTTCCAATCCTCAATCCTTTACTTTAATTGCTTTGGAATAATCTAAGAACCTCTGAAAGTCGTCCCCTTGCGGCTAATGACCGAACCCCTTGAAAGAACCCTTCTAATGGTATTTATACTAAAAAATTAGGGTTTTTCACGAACCTAGGGCCTCTTGTGCGTCGCGCGGGGTCTGGGACTTTCCCGCGCATACCGCGCGAGAAAAAATAGTCGAATTTGCGTTTTTGCTTTTTCTGGACGCGGGCGGTACTCGCAATAATTCCTCCCGGGTCCGTGCGTACCTCCTGAGGGTGCAATTTCCAGATTTTTGTTGTTTTGTCGTTGTACCTCGTCCAGTGTTTGTTCTTCGTGTGTATAAGCTCGTTTTTGCTCCTCTTTCACCCGAACACCTACATTTCAACATAACACTAAATAATATACAAAAACTAATAAAAACTAATATAAATTACATAAAAATAAATACAAAATACAAGGGAAAATGCGCGTGTTTCCCAACACATCACATGACAAGGCAAAATTTTGCCCAGATTTGTAGCGGAGTGAACGAATGTGGATTAATCAATATTATGGTATCTTAAGTGCTAAGTATCGGGAATTTCTTACACTTTCTATATGTGAGACGTTGGCATAACTTATTGATTGTGCTCGTGAACGAGAGTTAGAGTTGAAACAACAAGTTGACCGTGGGGAGAAACATAGTGTAGAAAAGGACTCGGGATCGTCCAAGAAAGGGAAATTTTCATATTCCTGAAATAAGTCTAACTCCATTAACACTAGTCCAAATTTTTGCAAATTTTCCAAATTTTCCAAATAGGTTAGAAGCAGTGTAATAATACTTGGCCTACTCGACCAAGTACTTGGTCCTCGGCCTTAGACCTTGGCGCTTTTTTCCAACTCAGCCTAACTACTCGGAAAGGTCCAACTCGGTCAAAATTGGACAAAAGTCGGTCTAATCGGCCTTAGAATCGATCTACTTGGCCTTGGAATCGGGATACTCGGCCTTGGACTCGGGCTACTCGGCCTTGGACACGGGCTACTCGGTCTTGGAATCAGGCTACTCCATAAAGTCGGATTTTCGTATTTTTTCATCGATTTTCATTTTTTTTCACTAATTATTGTTAGATTTACTTTGTTTTGAGCGGAGATACCTCGAAAGATGATAATTACATGATTAATACGTCTATAATATTAAAGAATGAATATCATTTTTTGAAATAGTTTATTATTTTAACACGTATTCTTTGGATTTAATATGATATGCACTTTATCTATAATAAATATTAGTAAATTGATGATATTTGACATATATATAATTTCTAGAAAATTAATTTCTTAATAATTTACCATGTCCGAGTACTCCTGAGTACTCCCCGCTTAGGCCGAGTACTCGCAACTGCATAGTCAGCCGACCTGGGAACGCCTAGCGACTTTTGCAACCATGGTTAGAAGTAGTTAGAATCAGCCAGATTTGCTTCACAATGACTTACAAATTGATATCGAGTTCAATCTGCTTCAAATTTAGGAAGATTCTATTCAAATTTGATCGAACAGTTCAGTCGCTGAAATCAACAGTGATTTAGAGGATTGGTGACTATATCTGCAATTGATTTATAAAATTTGTAATGAAATCTATCTAAAATGATTTAGGAAAGCTCACAACACCGATTTGAATCTCACCGGAGAAATTCAAAAATCAATGGAACAGTAAACCCTCGTAAAACGGTTACAGACGCGAGAGAGAAATCAGTGAATCGGCTGACGATTTCAACGATCAGACTGAAAACAGAATCTAAATCGAATACGCTTCAATTGCATTAACAATTTTAAGCTATGATCTGAATCTCAAAACACAAAGTTTCACGAAGAACACGTAGTAAAATAGATCAATCAATCCATGTCAATCGGTTTGACAAATTGGTTACTATTTTGCTCTACAATTCAAAACTTCATATGAGCTTCAGATCGTAGAAATCACAACCAGAAATTTTGATTACGTCAATAATCAAAATATCGAGCAACAAGGCTCTAATATCAATTGTCAGATCGAGATAAAAAAAATCCGTTTGATTTCAACCAATTGCTAGGCGGAAATAGGCAATAAAAAGAAACACAGATTTATCTAATTAATGATTTAAGCTAAGAACAGGTAATGTAATTTACCTCTAATCAACAGACATTGAGCTGATCAAATTATCAAGCAGTTAATTAGATTGAATATAAACTAGTTAATTGATTAATTAAAAGAGAATTACAATCAAAGAAAAAGTTTGTGTAAATTGCATGTATTCTGCGTATTGAGATGTGTGCTAACTAATTCTCTAAATGGCCTATATATAGGCAATCAACTAACTAATCTAACTGATAAGCCCTAACCGAAAAGGTGATATGATAGGACATCAGTTTTACATATACAGGTCATAACTGATGTCATCACCACTATTTACAAAAGAAAACTATTCTAACTATACAAAAGTCGCATTGGCAGTTTCTTCAGCAATATTGGTCACTTTAGCCGTCAGCATTGGTGAATTAATATAGCAGCATTGGCATTTGCATTTCAGTTCATCTGCAAAATATTCTAAGTCTTTTGGTCGGCAGTATCACTAGTTTCTTGGCAGCATTGGCAAAGTGCTGGGCAACAATGAAGTAGACATGGGCAGCACTAAGGAATACTCGGCAGTATTCCTTATTTTCCATGGCAGCCTCAAAAGTTGGTCGAAAGTACTGGAGTTTGGTGGGCAACATTGCAATATACTTTACCACCAAGTGTTAAAGTAACGCTTGGTGGACAGCATTGGTAATTACAACGGCCGCACTCCTCTTTACTTGATATCTTTAGTGAAGCCTTGGCAGTAATGCCATTTGAACGGCAACATTGGAACAATGAATGCCATCATTTCTCCTTACTTAAGTGTTTGTGTAATGAACACTAAGGTAGCAATAGAGTTTGACTAGAGTTTGACCGGCCGCATTGAACTTTGAATTATTGGGCAGCAGTGTTGAATACAACAACATTGGAACTTTCCTGGGCCACACTACTCTGCACTTGGCCGCAATCATCTTTACTGGCAGCATTGCTGATTTGCTCGATTTACTTGTCAGCAATGCTCCTTTCAACAGCAGTAGTGCTGATTTACAAGGCCGCACTAGAACATACTTGTAAGCCATAATGTATCATCCGTATTGTGCCTATCAATACGTCCACATTTGATATGGATTTGTTCAGTAAAGCATTTGATAGATCTTTCAATGAGGAATTGCTTGAAGAGTGTTGATCTGTAGGACATCGATCATCCTCAATAATATGAACCTAACAAGCAAAGACATTAATTTTGATTTATTTAATAGTTTTAGAAAAAAATGTTACTAAACAGGCTCAATCTAACACTGGAAGTAGCAAATCTGGGAGGTACATGTCAACGAAGTTAAATGCTAATATAAGGGTTGAAGATTTTAGAAACTTTGATATTTTAGGTTGGTCGCAAGAAAGGGAATTACAATTTCCCCAAGCTTCTATGGTAGCTTCGAGATCTACTTTTTACTCTTAGTGACAGGTTTTGTCTATCTGGAGGACGAGATTCACTCTAGTATCATTAGAAATGACAATTTTAATAAAGAAATTATGGATGTAATGGAATGTGTATAAAATACGATCATATCGAAGGCGAATTCGAGGTGGAAGAAGCTATAGACGGTCTGAAAGTCAAAGAAACATGATGACACTACTTTTGATGGAGAAAAAACTATGGATGAATGTACGTGTGATCTAACCAATCAAACATTCATTCTAATGAAACAATGACTTAACTAACAACACGAACCCGCACAAAGATTGGTCTTATATGTTTTTGAAATATTTTATATCTTTTTATTAAGTTGAAATAACAAAAAAAAAAGAAATGCACTTAATGAATTTATAAATTTGTATATATATATATCTTTAATAATAAATAATTAACTAAAAATCTAAAAATAAATTGATTACATTGTTTTTAAAACCTGTTTTTAAACCGATTAGGCCGGTTCGGTTTTTATCTGGTTCGGTTCATACAATTTGGGTTTTAGGGACCAACAAATCGACTTTAACGAACCGGTTTTAGTCAAAACCAGTTTGAGTTTGTTTAACAAATACTGGTTTTTGTGCATCTAGCTATAAATATTTTAATTATGTTCTGTTATGTAATATTATTGTTTAAATTATGTTTACGTATAAATAAAATAAATTGTTTGTCATATTTTAGTAAATTCATTTGTATTTCTCAAACACGTGTTTATTACAAGGTTTGATAATATTTTGGAAGTAAGAAACAATACATGATAAATTTTGGAAGTAAAAAACAAAGCAAAACTTATGAGTTGTACAATACATATACACTACTACAATAAAGACTATTTGTGACCGCTTAAACGGTCGCAAATTTCATTTTGTGACCATCTTGCGAGTGCTTTTGGTGGTCGTTATACCCTGGCGACCAAATTATTCTGGTGACCAATTTATCGACCGGATTATATTTCGTAAAATTAGGGACCGGTTTTGCTACCGGTTCATTGTTGAGACCGACTTTGTGACCGAACATTTAGCGACCATGATTGTGATCGCAACTTTTGCAACAGATTTTGCAACCAAAATTTTAGCGACCACAACTGCGACCAAACCATTTTGTCACCAATTTTACGACTGAATAATTAGCGATCGGAGTTGTAACCATTTTTGAGACCGAACGGTTAGCGACCAAAGTTGTAACCAAACATACTTGCGACCAATTTTGCTACCGAATGGTTAGCAACCAAAGTTGCAACCAAACCTACTTGTGACCAACTTTGCAACCGAATGGTTAGCATCGAAGTTGCAACCAAGCCTTGTTTTAAACCCACAACCAACTTTGCGACCGCCATTTTGATCGCAATATATATATATAAGGATAGAATGAAAACTCATTTGAGTTGAGAAAACCCTAGAAACTCATATCTAACATTATTATTATTATTATTATTTTAAAAGGGTTGGTTTTATATACATTTTCGTCACTTTTTATTAAAAAAAATTAAAAAAGCGTTGAATACTTTTTTTTAAAAACATGTAAAAAATAATAAAAATTCACGTCTATTTATGTTTCAGCACGTGTAACATATGTTAAAAAACATGTAACATATGTTAAATCTAACAAATTTTGTTAAATTTTTTTTTTTTGAAAAATTAACTCAGAGCTTTTCTGATTTTTTTATACCAAAAGTCATAAAATTGAATGTAGAATTTATAAAAAAAATAAAATTTTTTTTCCCCAAAAAAACGCTGTTACATATGTTAAAATTGGGTTTCTTGGGTTTTTCCAACTCAAGTGGGTTTTCACCTCATCCATGTCCTATATATATATATATATGTTGCTTTAGTTTTAGTTATAAACTTATAATTAGTAGAGGTTGCAAGATGGATGGGTCAAACTGGTAACGTGTCAAAATGGTAATTTTTCTGTATGGATGTGTTTTTGGGTTGACCCGAAACTCCTTTTGTCTAAAAATATTATCTTTTTATCTAATTACTCATTGTGTCAAATATGATGGCAAATTATGTTATCTAATTGTGCACTTTGGGTGACTTTCAATTTGTTTGAACCCTTTCCTTTTAGCTGTTTTAGCTTTTTTTACCAGATAACACAACCCATTTTATTATTTTCATTTAATGTAAGCGAGCTTTACCTTAACTGATTGGTATTAAATGATAATTGTCATGTGTACAGGTGGCGTTATCCAAAGATCTTTGTCACTTGACAATATTATGCTCCGGTGAGCTTCAAGTTCCAAAACATGACTTGCATGGTTTCCATTGTTTAAGACTTGACACCTCAATATTTTATAAAAGGTAAAATTTTAATTTATGGTAATATGTATGTGTATATTCATATTTTATTTAAATTTAAATACCTTTGAGGGGGACAGGATTATCTTTTTAACATTAGTTTTCAATAGTTTTAGGGGTCAAAATTTTCTTTTATGAATTTTACTACCTTCATTTTTTTTACACACACATGCCAAATAGTTAGACTATAACTTCAATTTTGTAGTTGTTACAATTAGTAATGAAATTCATTTAGAAACTTAATTATGTACACTATCAGTTTTCTGTTTAACTAAATTCTTAAAATTGTTTTTTTTTATATGATTTCATATCTAGACTTTATTTTGAAACTTTTAGTAAACCTTCAAATCTATAAGATACTTCATCAATCAATTGTTTGAGCGCTTTACTGGTGTCTGTGTTAGTGTGTTGTGTTCCTTGCCACATCACACAAGCAACCCACTAGTATAAATAGATGCAAATAAAAAGTGTACATATTGTTATTGCTGTTTTTATATTGTTAGTTATGTTGTAATATTATATATATGTGTGTGTATTGTTATGGATCAATAAGGATATGGATGGGATAATATGAAAACACCCTTTACTTGTGTAAACCAAGGAAACCCATATTTACATATGTAACAACATTTTTTTTGTATTTATTCTTATTAGATTTTATATTTAATATAATGACTTTTGGTGATAGCATTTTAAAAAACCTCCAACTAGATTTTTTGAAAAATTTGTTTTTTTTAAATAAAAAGATGGACATTTTTTTGTAAAAAACATATGTTACATATGTAAACAACATCTTACATATAAACATTGTTTGTTAAATATGTAAAATCATCTTAAACTCACTAGTTACATGTGGAAAACAGTTTTTGTTTGCCGATTTTTTTAAAAATTTTTCAGTGCTTTTTTTTATAAAAAGTGACTAAAATAGATACAAAACTTACCCTATTTTATTTAAAAAAATAATTTTATTTTTTCATATGTTTTTTCGGGGTTCTCTCTACTAAAGTGGGTTTCTATTTTATCCTTTCCTATGGATTATACTCTTACATATATTTGAAATAAGTTTGGTAATTTTTTAAATATTGCAGGCGAAATGAGCTTCACCAAGTTGCTCAACAAGCTTCAAACATTGAGGATTTAACCGAAGTCATTCGTGCTTCATTATCTGTCA
>WOUH02070614.1:0-22916 GCA_009936405.2 Stevia rebaudiana
TTGAATTTGATTTGTTTGCGGATTGTATTATTAGAATTGTAAAATCCGGAAAAACAGGGGCTTTAAAAGCTGGTTTAACGCAAAAGCAGCAGGCTGCTGCCAAAATGCAGTAAGGCTTTTCCCGACGACATGTCGTCGCCAAAAGTCAAACGATAAAAAAAATTAAAAAACAAATGCCGACAACTAGTTGTCGGCATTGCTTTTTTAATTTTTTTTATCGTTTTAGTTTTGGCGACAACATGTTGTCGGCATAGCTATTTTTGAATTTTTTTTTATATTAGTTTTGGCGACAACAGGTTGTCGGCATAGCTTTTTTAATTTTTTTTTTATTTTAGTTTTAGCGACAACCCGTTGTCGGCATAGATTTTTCAATTTTTTTTTTATTTTAGTTTTGGCGACAATATGTTGTCGGCATAGGTTTTTTAATTTTTTTTTTATTTTAGTTTTAGCGACAACCAGTTGTCGGCATTGCTATTATTTATTTATTTATTTTTTTTCTGGTTTTTTTTTTGTTTAATCTTTTTTTTTAAAGAAAATTATTTATTACTTTTCGCGACAACTAGTTGTCGGGATTGGTGATACATATACCGACAACATATATCCCGACAACCCCCCTGACTTGTCCCGTTAACACTTAACCGATGACACTTTTCCCGACAACTAGTTGTCGGGAAAACCTTTGCCGACAACTAGTTGTCGGGAAAAGTCTCCGCCTGGTTGTCGGCAAAACTCCCGTTTGTTGTAGTGATTGCTAGAACATATTTAATTATTATTATTAAATGATTTGTAACTCAATATTATTCGTGTGTATACTGTATACATAAGACTATGTGTAATGATTACTTGAGAGTGGCTTGACCATGTTGTCACATAGACGCAACGTAATTGAGGGGATGTGAGTAAAAATGTGCTTAATGAAGCTTAAATAGAAAGTGAGTGATGAAAAAAATAACAATGATGTATATTATTTCTATTGGTTAATATTAAAACAACTAATAAAATTAATTGCATTCATGTTCATCACTAAGTGACCATGGTCACTCGTTTATATCACTTGATGGTCACTTCTCTTATGCGTAATGGTGGAAGGGCTTGATGGTGATATAACCAAGTGCCACCTAGGATGGTCACTTAGTGGTCAAGTCCCATTACATATGGTTTAATAACGTCTCTCACTCTCACCATACAGGGGAGAAACTTTGTAAGACAAGAAGAGTTTTGTATCTTTAGATGTGTTTATTTTTAAGTAAATTACTTTAAAAATGTTTATTTTTCTTGTTGCAATATAGTCTTTGTTTGGTGAAAAAAGTTTTGGTTTTTTTATTGGTAAAAATTGTAATTTAAATTTCTAATTCCCTCCTCAATTGTAATTTAGGTCTTGGTTTTATTGTTGTTAAATAAAACCTATTAACCTTTTGAAAATCTTAAAGTTTACCAATAGTTTCAATACTCTTCACAATTCCTTTACTAGCAAAAGCAAAATCACTTGGTAAAACGACAACTTAACCCTATCATATGTGAGAAACCTACCGTAACTAATATACCCATATTTATGGTTAAAAAAGTTAATTTGATGGACAAACCATTGGGCATGCGATTGGCGCTGGTGTTATGAGGAGTCGAACCGTTTGAAATTCGAATTCCAAACACAACTCACACTGCTAATGAAGCTGGTTTGTGTTTCACTGTTTCCGCATCATCCAATCGGATTTGACTAAAGCCGCAATGGTTTTCGAAAAACAAAGGTACGATTCTCTTGCTCACGGTGGTTTGATCGAGTTAATATGTCATTTACTTATGTTATTTGAAATTTGATCGATTTTTTGTATATTGTTTCCATGTTTATCATTTGGGCTTTGTTTAGTGAATCATTCGTTTGAAATTTGATGTTTACGTGATTCTCCTAGATTTGTATGTGGTTATGCTCAGTGCTTGTATATTTGCATCAGTTACCCTAGCGTTGTGCAAAATGATTTTCCATGGTGTTATGCAGAATGCATGTTCCTATAATCGCATTATACATTCCAATAGTCTGGTTTTTTTTTATCTTATGTATGTTATTAATATATTGGTTAATTTGATTTACTTTTTACATTTTGATGTATTACCTCATTAACAACAACCGTACATAGTAAATCCCACTAGGGCTGTAAACGAGCCGAGCTTGCTCACGCTCAAGCTCAAGCTCGGCGCGTTTTGTTTTTGAGCTGAGCCAGATCGGCTCGTTTTTTTCTTTGAGCTGAAAAGTTGAGCTCGAGCTCGGCTCACAAAAAAGGTTCGAGCCACGAGCGCCATGAGCTAGCTCGTTTTTTTTACACATTAGTATAAATATATAAAAAAACTTTTAACACATACAATGCGCACTTTGTAAGTTTAATAACTTACTTATTTTTTATTTTTCATATTATGATATATATACACATATATATACCAAGGATGGGGATCAAATGAAAACCACTAAAAGTTGTAAAAACCGTGAAAACTACTATCAACCGATATTTAAAAAAAAAAAATTTCATGGATTGTAGTTATAAGGTTAAAAATGTAAAAAAAAAAATTTAAAAAAATATATGTAGATTGCATTTTACATATATGTAATTTGTATCTTACATGTACGTATATCATATGATTTACATATGTGTACATACATGTAAAAACAGGACATACGTATTTTTTTTTAATTTTTTTTTCTATCTTTTTAACCTTATAAATAACAATTGTGAAAAAAAAAATTGAACAAAATTCTTGAGTTTGTAGTAGTTTTTTTGGTTTTCTTAACTTTTAGTGGTTTTCATTTGAACCCTCCCCTATATACCAATACTTATTTATAATAAAATAATGTTTCCTATAAATTATTTGAACACAAATAAAAAAAAACATATATAAAAAGATAAATAAACAAGTAATTGTATATATATACATTTTATTATAAATACTTTTATAAATATATTTAATTTATTTGGTTTAAAAATCAATTCGAGCTACAAACCAAGCTACGAGCCGAGCCACGAGCTAAGCTCGAGCCGAGCTGAGCGTGACTCGGGCTTGAGCTCGGAATTTTTCGAGCCGAGCCGGCTCGGCTTGTTTTAGAACGAGCTTTTTTCGAGCTATTTTCGAGCGAGTCACGAGCTTTTTGAACAGCCCTAAATCCCACTCATAGCAAAGCTGATATAGGTTGTGGGATGTAGGCAAAACTTAAATCTATCATTATGACATAGTATTTACTTTACATACGTCAAGAAGATGATTAATTTTATATGCATGCTCTGGTTTAATTTAATTTATGTTTGGTTTGTACATGCTAATTAAAGTGATGATGTCAAAGATGAAGGAACAAGAAAGGAATTGGTTGGATCTTCCAACTGATGTAACAACCAACATACTTAACAGAGTTGGTACGGTTGACATACTTGAATATGTTCAGAAAGTATGCACTGGTTGGCATAAAATCTGCAAGGATCCTGCAATGTGGAGGGTCATTAATATGAATCGCTTGCAGAACGCAGTAATATGGATTTCTTAAATTTATTACAGAGCTATATTCCAGGTCCAAAAATCTGTAAGAATGCTGTGGATAGAAGCCAAGGCCAATTGGTTGATTTTACAGTGGTATATGACTATAGTGGTGATGTTCTTCAATATGCTGCTGACAGGTAGCTGTAACTATGTTTATTTGTTTTTGTTTTTGTTTTTTGGTAACAGAAAAAGTTGTTTGTTTATATCTTCTGGTGTTTTGTTTTACTGATGTTAAATGGGGCCAAAGGTATGGTTGGGTAACTATTTTGATATTTTTATTTGTTGTTGCTAAATGAAACAAGCACATCTTCGGATTTTTAGTTATTTATTATTTTTTTATGATCGTTTATGTATGATGTTGGTTTTTGTTTGTTTAACAGATCAACTCAGCTTACGCGTCTCGAAATGGCAGGTGGCTCTGAAAGTTGGACTAGAGTTTGTTTGAAGTTTCCATTGTTGGAAGAACACAACATTTACTTAATTGATATCTCAAAGGAAGAGATTGAAACTCTTGGACGTTATTGCCCCTTGCTAAAAACACTCAAAGTGAATAATCAGTTTATGATGAGTTCTAGGGAGGTAGCCATAGCTATTGGGCAAAACTAACTTGAGTTAAGGCAACTTGCACTCATTGGAAACTTAATGAGAAATAATGAGTTGGAGGTGATTTTGGATAATTGTCATCATCTTGAAACGCTTGACTTGCGTGGATGCATCGACATTGACCTCAAAGGAGATTTAGGGAAAAGGTGTTCTAAACAGATTAAACATCTAAAACTTCCCAATGATTTTTATGAAGGTTGTCAATATTATTGTGAAGGACCCAGTGAGTAATCAGAAGAAGAATATCACGACTCTTCTGATAGTGAAGTGATTATGTTGAACAATTTGACTATCTCGTGATGATTTGGTGTCTTCATTGATTACTATGATGATCTGTCGGACAAAATATTGAGTGGATGTTACCTTTTAAAAGTAGTGTGATAAAAACCTACACATGTAAATGTTGCATGTCATGACATATATATTTTGGCTGATTTATGTGAAGGGTCATGTGTTTTCTTTAAGAACATTCTTAGAGTACTTTCGGGCTCTTTTTGTCTTACTTTAAAAGAGCAATCGATTGGTTTTTTTTGCTCTGCTATACAATTTAGTAAAGATTAGAGATGCTTTTGGGTTTATTGTTTTATTAAAGGGAATGAGTTATCTTGCTTCGTATTCTCTCACGCTTTTAAGAACAAATTTTAGTTGTTGATCAGGGTTAGTCTAATGGTTGATTCTAGTTCGTATCTTGTTTGTTCATGTTCATATCTATGACATGATACTCGTGTTTGTGTCGGGTTGGAGTAATTGTTGCAAAAACAATCACACAAGTTTATGAACAAATGGCGACATGGCGTCATCCTAATAATTAGTATTAATTACATGTTTATTATGGTACGTACTAGGTTATAACCCGTGTATTACACGAGTTTATGAATAGATTTTTTTAATTTTATAATTAGCAAAAGACAAATGTTTTTTTGGGTAATGGGTTACCCCGGTGATTCTATATATCAACAACCAAAAGCAAAACAAGTAATGTGGAGAAGTCCACAATAGTTCATGTTAGGGACATACCCCTAGACATGTAAACACACAAAAATCAAACAAACAAAGACCAACATGGCCATGCAACAATAACACTATCCAAACACCTCTCCCACTAAACTGGTAACCACCTCTGACTGAAGACCAAACAGACTAGCCTCCATCATCTGAGACCCTATTTTCCCCAATATTCCAAGCACGCAAAACAGACCCCGTGCGATTATTCACCTTAATCTTCAAACCCAAAAGCTTGAGCCTAACCCAAAAGACAAATGTTCCAATAGTAGCCTCGTGCATCTTCTTTATAAAAAGTCATGAGATGAAATTTCGTTAAAGTGAATAATATGAAAATCACACAATGCCAAATCAAATTCTTTATAATCCTTTAGTAGCTTGGGACAAATTTTAGAACAATATTTTAAATTTATTCATAATTTTAATTGTTAAAGACTTAAAGGTATCATTTTTTAAGTAAAATAATAGCCAATGAATAGTTCAAAATTTATTAATCTTTTCATAAAATGAATTAATCAATTTTTGTCGAATAAGATTCTATAAAATTATCTCGTCCTATTTTTGGTCTTTTGATTAAATTGTAGCGATTTCCTTTTTAATTATTCAACTTTCAAACTATAACTTTTTAATATAAACGTGTGTAACTAAACATGAATATGTTTTTTCTGGTTTAAAATAAAAAACTTTAAAAAAATTGAGAAAATGTCATTTGATATTTTGTGTTAGATAATTGTGTTAGATTTGTAGTAAATTCAACATAACATGTGCTTTTTTAGTAACAAATTACTCTCGAATACCTTAGAACCACAATCTAGTAAAAAAAATAGTACTTGAATTATAAATCATAGAACATAGTCTGAAGTAAATACTATCTTACATGAGAATCAAAATTAAAATAAAGTTTTAGAATTAGACTAAAATAACCTGTAGTAAACAAAACTCTTTTAAGATGTGAATGTGAAAATGAAGTTTTCAGATAAAATAAGGGTAGTATGGTTTATATTAATATATTATGAACTATTTTTAATAAAATAAATTAATTATCACTAGTACAAATTCATTTTTTAAGGCGGTTAAAATGGATTTAACCGCTTCAAAAACATGTCGTCTCAAAAAATGGTTTTTCATATTATGCATTTTATATGGCGGGTGAAAGAACCGCCTCAAAAAAATGGAGGCATTTTAACCGACATATAAAATGCCTCTATTTTTTTGAGGCGGTTTTTTCACCCACCATATAAAATGCATAATATGAAAAACCATTTTTTGAGGTGAGATCTTTTGAGGCGATTAAATCCATTTTAACCGCCTTAAAAAATGAATTTGTACTGGTGTATGTTATTTTGATTATTGGTAAAATATTCAATTATTATTAAATGGTTTGTAGGTCAATTAACCGTATTAGGGGAGGAACTTTGTGATGAGGGAGTGACACAAGTAGAGGTGATCAGTGATCAGAGTACCCTCCTCCCAGCGTGACAAAACCTTCGCCACCATTGTGGGTATCAAGTTGTTTAAGAAATATTATTTTAGTGGGTCCTTTTTTATTTAGGGTGGTGATGCGACCATTTTTTTTAATAAAGTTAGTTAAATATGTATTTATTAGATGACAAAAGTTGATTGGTTTAAGTACGAGTAGATGAAGGTAAAGGTGACACTTCAATTCCTCAATTAAGAACGAGAAGGATATGTGCATCCTTTGATCAAGTGTGTATTTTTAACCCAATAACTTTAAAAATGTAATGTGTATTGAATTGGCCCTTCAATTTTTTTCCGTGTAATATATTCTTTATTTGGTGAAAAAGTTTTGGTTTTTTCTTGAGAATGAACTGTAGTTTAAGTTATAATATTTTGGTTAGGATTCAGTCACACAATAGATAGTGGTGTTAGGAATTGGTTATATTGCTTGTAAATAAAATCTATTCAACATTTATGGTTAATTTGATGGAGAAAGCAAGTGAGCATGGGATTGGGCTGACGTCATGAGCAGTCGAACGTACCGTTTGAAATTCCAGTTCCAAACACAACTCAACACCGCTAATAAAACGAGTTTGTGTTTCAGTTCAGTATCATCCCATCACAAGCGACCAAAGGTTTTCGAAAAGCAAAGATACGATTCTCTTCTTCACGGTGGCTGATCGAGCCAATTTATCATTTTATGTCATTTGAAATTTTGATCGTTTCTTTATTTATTTTCCATGTTTACCAGTTCTAGGGTTTTATCTAGCTAGTGAGTCATTGCTTTGTTTTAAAGATGATGTTAATTACTTTCTTTTCGTCTCGATCTCTTTATGTCCGTTGGATCTTGTATATTAAGTAATTTTTGGCTGTATAATGCAATTCAATGGCTCATTGAATAATATCGATCTTAGATGCACATTAATTAGTTAATTACTAAGCTTGCGGTGGTGTTATGCAGATTGCATGTTTTTATTATCATAGTACGTTTACACTATGACATAGTATTATATATATTCACTTGATATATGCTGAGAGGATAGTAATTAATTTTATACATGCTTTGGTTTAAGTTAAATTTTGTTTGCTTTTTACACGCTGCTTAAGTGATGATGCGATCGAAATCAAAGCAGAAAGGAATTGGTTGGATATCCCATCAGATGTAATATAATAGCAGAACATACTTGAGAATGCCCAGAAGGTTTGGCATGAAATCTGCAAAACCCCTGTTATGTGGAGGGTAATCAATATGAATGATCAATATACCATCCGATATAATGGCGAATATACTTCTCGAGATATCATCGTGAAGCAAGGTGTGGATAGAAGCCAAGGCCAGTTGGTTGATATAACCATTGTCCATGATTATTATTCTCAACTTTTTTTGTATGTTGCTGATAGGTATGTATATATTTCTTTGTTAACGCTTTTGTTAACTGTAGAAGCTGTTTTGCTTTTACTTTTAGGCTTTTAGTTTCTGTCTTTGTTAGATTTTTATACATGTTATGAAGCATGAACTCTGTACATTTCAACAACCAATTAAGTTAATGTCTTTTTACACCCAATTTAATTATTCTTATATCTTGTTCTTTTTTTGAAACTAATCTAAAATTGGAATCCATAGTCAGTGTCTAAATTATTATTTTTTATGTAAAGAATCATGCTCTACTTATTTGAATTTATATCATTTGTGTTATGCAGCATTTTTTTTGTTTGGCTATTTTTAGCTTTGATGATCTACTTTCTTTCTTTAGCCATTTGTTTTGTTTGTTCATTTCCCTTTGTGTTGCCTAATATTGTTGAATAATTTTTTTTTGGGCAATTTGTTTTCTGTGTCAGCTGGTAGTTTACATTTTTCTTTTATATTGCTTGTCACATATAGGATGTTTATCATAATCTACTTAATGCAGAATTGGTCATTAAACATAACATTCTGAAAGATATCTAGAAGACCAGATTAAAACAAATTCTTTACTTGTATGATCCTATATGTGGTTAAAGCTATCTGCCATTGCTTTATAACAAAACGTTTTGAATAATAGTAAGACGAGCATACTAAAACTATATTTTTTGTATATTTGTTTTGGCAATTAAAAATATGCACCATTAGATTATGTTGCTTAAAAATATTTGTTTGTGCTTGTTACTACAGATCAAGTCAGCTTAGACGCCTAGAAATTGCATCTGGTTTATACCATGGAACTTTAACCACAAATGCTTTTATGAAGTTTCCTTTGCTAGAAGAACTCAACCTTTACTCAATAGAAATCTCACAAGAAGAAATTGAAACCGTTTGCCGTTATTGCCCTATGCTAAAAACACTTAAAGTGAACAATTTGTGACAGTATGTTTAATCAAGTTTGATCACTTTGGTTAATTACTTTATGTTTGGGGAAGTAGTAAAAGAGGAATATGGGGTTGTTATGCATCTAACTTAGGTGTGAAACATTTGTGAAATATTCTAAGAGTTATTTATTATTTATTAGGTAATAAGTATATAAAAGGCTGTTTTCTATATTGACAAGTGGTAATTCAATATTCATAATTCAGCCAAGCATATTTATATCTTACTATTGCATAAGTCGTTAAAAATTTAAACTTTGGTTTGAAAATGTTTATGTTGATTGAAAATCAAAAGCTAAAAGACTTAATAATCGATAAATTGCTAGTACATTACTTTGATGTACTCACTTTCAATAGAGGTGGCCGGAAGCAACCCTTGTTGCCCATCCGAGAAAGTGGTCCCCGTTGTCGCTATCCACCTCTAAGCCGGACTTCGGGCCAACTCCATTTGAGTTTTACTCCTCCTGGCTAAACTTCCCGGAGGTCGAATCCATAGTTCAAGACTCAGTCGATCAATTGAGTACTTCACAGCCACCCGACGTCCGTTTACTTGACAAATTAAAAACGATTAAAAACAAATTGAAGGCCTGGAACATGAGTAAGAAAGAAACAGAGGACCAAGACTCAATTCGATTATCCTCCACGTGTGCAAAATTCGAAGCATGGAATGAGATTGGGGTTATCTTGGATTTGGAATGGGATGAATGGTTTGATTGTAAAGGAAAGCTGCTGCAACTAGAAAGACAAAGACTTTCAGATTTAAAACAAAAATCCATGGTAAGATGGGCGGTGGAGGGTGACGAAAATTCATCTTTTTTTCATGGCATCTAACCAGACTAATGGCATGGTTATTAACAGCGAATGGTGTTCAAATCCGGATCAAATAAAAAACGAAGCATGGAATTTTTTTCAAAAAGAAGTTTGAGGAACCGATGAGATGGAGACCAAAAGCACGGTACTATGGAATCCGAGAACTCTCATCTGACCAAGAAACCAACATCTCATCTCCTTTCACAATGGAGGAAATTAAGGCGGCAGTGTGGGACATTTGTGGAGACAAAGCCAACGAATTTAACTTTTCCTTTTTTAAACGATTTTGGAATTCCTTCAATTCTGATTTCTTTGACATTTTGAACAGTTGACGGAAAAATCAGCTCAAAATGCTCATCTTCCTTTATCCATCTTATCCCCAAAACATCTGATCCACAATCGTTCAAAGATTTTCGTCCAATTAGCCTAATCGTGTGCATTCCAAAGGTGATATAATAAATTCTTGCCAATCGGATTAAAGAAGTTATTGGACCGCTTATTGTTAACATGCTAATTTCATGGATAAAGAAGACAAAAGCACCGATTCGATAAAGCGTTTGATTCGATATCATGGAGCTTCATTGATACGGTTCTAGAGCAAATGAATATATGGAGAGTTTGGGTCCGGGGCTTGCTAACAACCTCACGAGCTTCGATTCTAATCAACCGGTCGCCAACACAGGAATTTTAACTGTTATCAGTTGGTCAGACAAGGGGATCCTCTATCCCCCTTCCTCTTTATCTTGGCGATGGAAGCGCTTAACTGCATGTCAAACAATGCTGTAACCAACAATCTGTTTTACGGCATTAAAACCCTTAATGCTGGCACGCTGGTATCACATCTTATGTTTGCCGATGACGTTATGGTTATGTGCGAGTGGTCGGAACTGAATTTACGTAATCTTGCTCACATTTTGAGGTACTTCTACTTATTATCAGGTCCAAAATCTAATCTTGGCAAAAGTCATTTATTCGGACTAAATTTAAACCACCTCGAAAACTGCGAGAAGGCCAAAATCCTTCACTATGGCATTGGGGCGGTACCTGTTATGTATTTGGGAATCCCGGCCGGGGTCAATATGAACCGAGTTAAAGAGTGGAAGCCGGTTATCGACGCTTTTGAGGTCTGCCAACTGGAAAGCGTTAACCTTATCCATGGGTGGGAGACTCACACTGATATAATCGGTCTTAAGTAGTATACCGTTGTACTACTTCTCCCTCTTAAGTAGTATACCGTTGTACTACTTCTCCCTGTTTAAAGTTCCCGGTGAAGTAATCAAAGTGTTAGATAAAATCAGAATGCGCTTTCTATGGGGAGGATCTAGTGAGAAAAATAAAATAAATTGGGTTAATTGGGAAGTTGTGACCTCCCCAAAAGCGTCAGGCAGCCTCGGGGTCTTACGAGTTACGTCTTCAAGATATCAATATCGGTCTTCTTGTGAAATGGTGGTGGAGATACAAAACCGAACCAAGCAACTTATGGAGAAAACTTATTAATGCCATTCATTTAATTCTAAGATCCTCATCATTCATTCCAAGGAAGCCCGTATTCCCAGGACCTGGAATAATCTATCCAAGATTGATGGTATACTCATTAACCGAGATATCGATATTCCATGTTTAATTCATCGTAAGGTGGGAAATGGCAACAACATTCTTTTCTGGATTGATACCTGGGTAGGAAACAAACCTCTCTCCAAGTTATTTCCTGCTCTATTCAGTCGTGAGAAATATAAGAGGTGTTGAGTAAGTGAAAGATTGAGCCCCTCCGAGAACTTGGTAACCATAAATTGGTAATGGACCTCTTCACCTCTTGATTCAACAGAACTGCAAGATCTAGACAGATGCATGATTCTCCTTGAGCAGAGCCAGTTAAGTCAAAACGACGATAGATGGGCATGGGCTCTCGGCAATTAATCCACGTTTCCACTAAATCCATCAGAGCCCTTCGAAGTTCTACAACCGGGCCAGCAGATGATCCCATATTCAAATGGTGTAATTGGGTTCCAATCAAAACAAACATCTTTGCATAGAGAGTTAGTCGAGATCGCATTCCAACTCTTTGACGTTTAATTTTATGATGAAGGGAATGATTCATCTTATGTTATATTCTATTTTGTTTTTTAAGACTAAAGAGCAAGGTTAGTTGAATGGGCTTTTAGTCTTAACAGTAGATTTAATCACTTTAGTAGCTGAGATCTGAGAATATGAGGTTTGGCACTCACATAATCAAAAGGGCGTAGTTTAGAAAAGTTTTACATGTAAGTTAGATGCGTAACAGCCTAATATTTACTTTTCCAATATATTTATTTATGAGTAATTAAGATAATTTTCAAAATTTTTAATTCTATAAGATTGAAAGAGATTCCATCGTGTGTTGTAAGTATAATCAAGAAGGGTGTTCTTTTTATATAGTGATGTAAAAATATTCTAAGAGTTATTTATTGGGATAACTTTATAGAAATGTAACCAACTTTTACAATTAGAACACTCAGAAAAGTTTTAGTGACTTAATTAGAACACTCATAAAAGTTGGTTACGTTTTTGTAACATTTTTCCTTATTTATTATGCATTAGGTAATTAATTAGTATAAAAAAGGTCGTTTTCTATATTGACAAGTGGTAATTCAATATTCATAATTCAGCCAAGCATATTTATATCTTACTATTGCATAAGTCGTTACAAATTTAAACTTTGGTTTGAAAATGTTTATGTTGATTGAAAATCAAAAGCTAAACGTCTCAATAATTGATAAACTGCTGATACAGACAAATTCTAGTTGAGTTTCTATACTTCAAACGTGTAGTAGTAGAGTGTCAGTTACATTAGTTAAAGGATTAGGCTAACGCGTTCATTATATATATATGATTTGTATGACTGATACGAAAGTTTAAGGTTTTTACTTAGGTTTACATGACGTTAACGTGTAATAAACAAGGTTGTTATAAGTACTCTTCTAATTTGAAAAAATTTTAATCTTAAAAAAGTATTTATGAAATTACCTTATTACAAAATCCAAAGGTAATAAGCAGATATGATTCTTAAGTTCTTAACCTCATCTTAGCGATCGATAGGGTTTTTACTCCGTAGCGGTTTCTTGGGACATTTGATTCGCATACTTACAACGCTCGCCAACACCTGCACCTTTATCATCGTGCAGCTGGTAGCGAACTCACAAAAGTTGTCGGCCCGTGGAACCCATTTGGGTTATGAAAAGACGGCGTTGATCTTAAAAAAATAAAAATAAAATAAAATTGAATTTTGAATTAATTTGAAATACAAAACATACGGCCCACTGTGGGATTGCTCCCGCGTTCTGAGTATCATACACGCTTCCAACAACAATATAACCCCCTACGGTTTTTGTTTCTCAGAATCATCATTCTATCGCGAACGTTTATCGAAAAACAAAGGTACGATTCTCTCATTCACGGTCATCTGATCGACACTATCACTTGCTTAACCTATTTGAAGTTTTAATTGATCATTTTATATATAATTTTTATGTTTACCGGTTCTAGGGTTTTTGTTTAGTAAACTTTTGTTCAGTTAGCAAGTTGATTTTTATACAATTCTCGTTGATTTACATGTAGTTATGTATAGTGTTTGTATGTTTGCATCGTTCTCCCTGTCCAATTGAGTTAATATTTTAGCCGTACTTAGTTCGCCAATGTTGTTACGCAAATTGCATGTTCCTAATTCCTATAATCGTAATATTATACACATTTATACATGCCAATGGTTAGCTTTTTTTATTTTCCGTGTGTGAATAAACTTCTAGGTTAATTTGATTTACTTTTTACATTACGACATAGTATTTGTTTGATATATGTTGGGAAGATGATTAATTTTATACACATGCTTTGGTTTAATAAGTTAACTTTTGGTTACTTTGTACATGCTAAAGTGATGATGTCAAAGATGAAGGAACAAGAAAGGAATTGGTTGGATCTTCCAACTGATGTAACAACAAATATACTTAACCGAATTAATGCGGTTGACATACTTGAAAATGCCCAAAAAGTATGCACTGATTGGCGTAAAATCTGCAAAGACACCGCGTTGTGGAGAATAATCAAAATGAACATAATAGTGCTATTAGCCCCAAACATGTCAACTGCAAATATCATTTGCAAGCAAGCTATGGATAGAAGTCAAGGCCAGTTAGTTGATCTCACCCTCATATGTGACTCTGATGCTAAACTTTTTTTCTATGCTGTTGATAGGTATGTGTGTCAACTGTAATGGTTATTCATATGTTTCTGTTTTTATGTTTTAATTTGACTATTTGTTTGTATCATTGGATAACTATTTTTGTGCAGATTATATTTTGTGTCACTAGATGAAACTACCAGACAATGCATGATGCATCTTAAGAATTTTATTAGTTAATGTTTTTCTTTTATATTGATTATCTATCATAGGAATAGATAGGCTGCTTTTAATGAGATACATGATTCATGATGCCTGATTAATTGTCTATCGTAGAGATCATGTCAAATCTTTTAATATTATTTTCACAAAAATAAGTTATGTTAAAGTTAGTACAATTTTACTTTTGCCCTTGATGGCTCACACATACATACATACATTATTAGCACATCGCAAATGGGGCCTTGATCTAGTTAATGAAGAAGTGGTGTTAAACACATAAATTTTAGAATGTTATCTTGATGATGAAACTAAAACATGTTTATTTCTTGTATGTTTGTTTTTGTAATTATTGACATGCACCTTTGAGTATGGTTGCTTTATAATTGTTTATGTCGTATGTCGTTTAACAGATGCAGTCAGCTTAGACGTCTTGAAATTGCATCTGGTGTATACTTCGGAAGCTTGACTACAGATGCCTTGATGAAATTTCCATTGTTGGAAGAACTCAATCTTTACGCGGTAAAAATCTCAAAAGAAGAGATTGAAACTATTGCCCGCTATTGCCCCTTGCTAAAAGCACTCGGAGTGAATTATGAGTTTTTGATGGTTGATTCTAATGAGATACCCATAGCTATTAGTCAAAACTTAGCTGAGTTAACGCACCTTGAACTCATTGCAAACAAGATGACAAATATCGGGTTGCAGGCGATTCTGGATAACTGTCATCATCTTGAAACACTTGACTTGCGTGGATGCTTTAACATTGACCTAAAAGGAGATTTGGGCAAAAAGTGTTCCAAACAGATTAAACATCTAAAACTTCCCAATGATTCTCTTGATGGTTGTCCTTATTTTTGTGAAGTAGTCGTTGGTGAGTCATTTGACGATGACAATTACTTTGATTACAACAACGGCCCTTATAACGATTTTGGTGTCCATGATGACGACGATGTTCCCCATTGGGCACCTGCTAATCCTATGGAAGAATATGATTATGACCTTTATTGCGATATATTTGGCGGCTACTGACTACTATATTCAAATCCTTTCATGATTTTTGTGTCTAGAATTATGATTATGATCTTTTGGACAAAAAAGTGAGTCGGTGTTAAAATCTTTTAATTTAAAAGATGGCTTACAAAAGTAAAAAAGACATGTCAATGGTGAATGTGATGATGCTAATGTTGGCTGATTTATTTTGCAGGTGCAACTGTTTCTAACAAGAATCTTACAAGAACGTTATTAGGAGTGACTTTTTAGCTTTTTTAAAAACTTTAAAACTGTAGTCAGCCTTTTGTATTTGTTTTCAAGTTTATTAAAGACTAAAGATGCTTTGGGGTTTGATGTTTTGATGGAGGTCATGTTATCTTACTTTATATTCTCTTATGCTTTATTTACAAATTTTAGTTGTTGAGTAGGTTTGTTGATGGCTGTTTTAGTATTAACAGTAGGCTTAATCATTTTCGTAATTGAAACTTTGAGGCATTATGATGGTGAGTTGTGAGTAATTAACATGGGTGCTACCAATGATCAAAATGTCTAGTGGTATAGTTTTGTCTCTCATAATTGTGGTGTAGGTTTAAATCCTTGCAAATGCAAGGTGTAATGAAAATGTGAAACAAAATTTGCTGTTAAAAAGGTTGACACTGATGTTTTTTCTTACGATTGAGGTAAACAAAGAGTTAATGTTAATGGTGTGACAATTGGTAATCCATTATTCATAGTTCAACAAGTACTTATATCTTTCGTATTTAATATATTTTTATAAAAATGAAAACTTTGGTTTTAATTTGCTTTTCTCGGCTTAAAATTGAAACCTAAACGACTTACTAATACTTTGGTTTTAATTTGCTTCTTTCACTTTAAAATAGAAACCTAAACGGCTTACTACTTGGAAAAAGATTTGGACTACTTATTTTAAGTGATCACCTTTTTTTTTTTTTTTTTTTTTTTTTTTTTTTTTTTTTTTTTTTTTTGCAGCAGAGTATTTCAGGTGCTAGCATCGGTAACTGGGTGACGTAAAGGCTGATTCCCCAAACTCTGTGAGACCATACCCTCTAAATAAGTGGTTACAATCTGTAAACTCTCTACCCTACTTAGGTTTGAACCGGTAACCTCTATCCGAATTGGACAAATCTGAGACCTCTCAAAAAGAGTCTCAAGTCTATACCTTCTTCTAACCGCTTGAGCTAGAAATCGTTGATTGAGTGATCACTAGTACTATTCCATACTTTTCTTAATTTCAAAACAACGCACCGGCTACTAATGGCCTTATTTTGCGTACTAGTCCTTTACTTTGAAGGGATGATCAATCTTATTTCATCTTCTCTTTCGAGGACATTTGTAGATGTTTAGCATGATTTAGGGGTGATGTATTTTAGTGGTTTAAACAACCTCATAATAGGTAATGGCTGTTTGATAGACTCTTAAAGAGTCTTTGTAATCAGTCAAATTAATGACAGTGACTATTTAGTTACATCTTTTAATGGTTCAGTAAGAGACAGAAGTATTATAGATTACACCTTTTAATGGGTAAATTTGAGGAACATGGTGCATCATTCAAAACCTATAATCGGCGACGCCTTTTAACAGATCAACGCAACGTTGTTAAACAACCCACTTAAATTTTAGAAATATGCTGAATGATTCAGAGTCTATCTCTTAACCAGACAGACCTAATATCAAGATTTCTTTTAGTTTGGGTAATTAGTAGAAAAGTTGATTATTGATAGGATAAGTGGTAATCCAATATTCGTAGTTAAATAAAATTATTATTTATTTGTACCTCTCTAGTGTTTTTAAAGTTTCAGATTATAAAGATAGGTATATTTTTCCTTGCGTCAAATACGTTTAATATCATAGTGTTTAAAATCTTGACTAATTTGTTGTTATAAATTATTTTTAGTTATAAAACAAGTGTGCTTTTACTATAAGTTATTTGTTGAGAAAATAAAATGTCTTTCTTGAGGTCCCCAAAATAAAATTAGTTATCATCTCATGGTCATACTCGAGTTTCACTCGAGTGGATTTGAAGATAATAACTTGTCGTTATTTGTTGAAATTATTTTTTAAATAGAATTAAACAAAAAATAAAGTGATTTTTAATTACATAAATAGTTATTGATTAAATAACCCACTGATAGTTCGCATAAAAAGATCTTTTAAAGTTATATAAAAGAATTATTTTAATTTTTGATAAACATCAAAACTGTTTATGTATATTACTCATAATAAAATAACAAAGGAAAAAAAGAATCCCTAGTGGGCTCGTCCTCACCGTTGTGGGCCTGTGGCTCCTCACATAAGTTTCTGTTACGCTAAGTCAATAACGATTTCTCTTGCAAGTTATTCAACAATTCAGGACGACCACAATCATCGAGAGCTATATATAATCTACTAGCATAAAACCCGTGTATTATACAAAGTTATATAATGAAATGTTAGGACAGTTTTTGTTAATAATGCACTGAAACTGATAAGTATTGCAAACCGTATTGATAAAAGTTGTAGTTGACTCTTTTAAATATATAAGTCTTATAAATATATAAGATAAATAATTAATTAGATCATTGCAAATGTAAATTATTTTGAAAGTTAAATTTATTTTATAATTTAAGATAAAATAAAAAATATAAATATTTATAAAAAAAATGTAATGTTGTCACATTATTTAGAAATCATTCATTAGAGTCACCCTCTTCAAACCAAAAACTCATCTTTTTGTACACTTTTCATTGGTCGTAAGTAATAAAGTTTTTCCAACAATACCTAAACCTTTTTTATCTTGATTTTCTTATGACAAATGAAAAATACATTCAACAAAATTACTGAGATTTGGATCTGAATATAACATCAATGATGGGTCATTGGACGTAAATAATTAAATAATCCTTTTATAAAAAGCGTATTTTTTAGCAAAATAAACTAATAATTAAAAATTATCCAAGTGGAACATATTTTGAGTTCTAATCTTGAAAAAACCTGATTGTCTAATTGACTGCAAAATTGTTTTAATTGCTTCAATTTATGTAGGTGTGTGTGGCAAAAGATGCAAATGTCAAGTTCTCTTTTTGTGGCTACAATTGTGAATTCGTCCCTACGTGGCTATGTTCGAGCTGTGTTTCTTTTAATGAGCTTTAAAACTTAAATTATTAGACATTCGCATAATTGTTAATTGACTTAATAAATGATAGATATAAGTTATGAATTTATTTATAACTGGGTGTTTAATCTTTAAGACTGGCTACAATGCCGTTCATCCCAACCCGCACGTTTTATGAATCCTTTTCCTTAATTGACTGTCTACAATGGCGTTCGAGGCGAGAAAAACTGAGATCAAAGAGAAGAAAATCCTTTTCCTTGACGAAAGTTTTATGAATCCATACCAACGAGCTGAAAATGAAGCTTGTGTAACCAAATCAAGGAGAAATACAACATGGTCCGTGATTAAGTTGTGTGATTTTATTTTTAATCTTAAGTTGTGTATTTTTTTATGTTGTGTGATTTTTATTTTTAAGTTGTGTGATTTTATTTTTATTGTAATGCAATTTGGTTATTTATTTTTATTTGTTTGAACTAATTACGTTTTATTTTAATTCAATTATCTACGCTTTAGTTTTATTTATTTAATATATTTGTTTGTTAAAAATATGTTATTTAGTAAACAAAAATAAAAATGAAATGATGATGTGGAAATAAATAGGGTGTATAAGGAAATGATGCATTGGAGGGTAAAATGTGTTTGTGGGAAGCATCGGTAGAAAACTAAGGTGTCATGCTAACTAGAATGTATAAGTAATCCTGGGGTTGCAAATAGTATGTGTTAAAGCTTAACTAGTATACATCAATTTATACATAGAAGATATAAAAAAAAATATTTTCTTTTGGCCTTTCTTATCATGTGCGGTGGCCCACATTTGCCCTGGTCAGCTAATTTTTAGCATTGTTAATTATTGTTCTTTTGGTCTTTAACTAAATAGTTTAGGGTATCTTTTGAATATGTGTTTTATAAGTTTGAGTCGATTAGTGTCTAGAGCCGTAAGGCTAATTAGAAGGCAAAACTTGGTGTTTAAATTTACGAGAAACGAGTATCTACAAGTTATAAATAGGGTCTCCCATTTGATGTCATGGCTAATATACTTGTCAAGGTTAATCTGGTTGACTTACTTGATAATGTTGAGAAAGTATGTACTGATTGGCATAATATCTGCAAGGATCCTGTTATGTGGAGAGTAATCAACATGAATAATTTTTCGACTTCAGCTTCAAATCTCTCAATTTCAAAATTGTGTAAGTATGCTGTGAATAGAAGCCAAGGCCAGTTGGTTGATATCACCCTCACTTATGCAGTCAATTCTTGTCTTTTGTATGTTGCTGATAGGTATGCTCTTATGATAACACCTTACTTCTAGCTTTTTTGGTCCATCATATTTTATAGATTAATTTATGTACAAGCTATAATTGTTTATGTTGGTTGATTAGATCAAGTCGGCTTAGACGTCTTGAATATTAGATAGTATTATTAGACTAGGTTATTATTAGTATAAGCCCACAGTATTATTAGACTAGGTTATTATTAGTATCTAATATTGAAGTGGTCGGTGATTTATTGCATCCTAATTGGACTGATGCTTTCGTGAAATTACCATTGTTAGAGGAACTCAACGTTTACTTAACGGAAATCTCAAATGAAAAGATTAAATCTATTAGCCGTCATTGCCCAATTCTAAGAACACTAAGAGTGAATGAAAGAGCAGTTTGTTTACAACTGAAAGATACTGATGATGATGAGTCCTTAATGCATGCAAATGAGATGGTGATAGCTATTGGGCAAAACTTAGTCGCGTTAAGGCACCTTGAACTCATTGGAAACAACATGACAAATATTGGGTTGCAGGTGATTCTGGATAACTGTCATCAACTTGAAACACTTGACTTGCGTGGATGCTTTAACATTGACCTCAAGGGAGATTTAGGAAAAAAGTGTTCTGAACAGATTAAACATCTAAAACTTCCCAATGATCCTCTTGCAGGCTGTCCTTATTTTTATGAAATAGTCAGTAAGTCAATTGACATGGAGTGTTAGAGGTATATAACTCATTTTTGATATCCAAAACACTCAAAATGGTTGTCTGCCATTTCCTTTTTTTTTATTTGTTTTGTGTTCTTAACTTTGGAAAGGCTATAGATATTGGTTTGGGGTTTATTGTTCTGACGAACGGAAGAAGTTATATTATTTCATTTTTCTTGTGCTTTTAAGAACAAATTGTAATTGATGAAAAGGTTCTCTAATAAGTTTTTTTAGTATTAACAGTAGGTTTACTTTTTTAACTGGAAGTTTGATGTTTGGCTGTTACAACTAAGCTTTTTCAATAACTGTAAACTTGTGCTTTAAAAGAAGCTGAAACCAACATATGCATACATATGTATGTGTTTACATTGATATTATAAGAAATTGAAATTAGAAAGTTTAATGGGCTTGATAAATCAACATTGGAGGATAAGGATTGAAAGTGTAAGAAAAATTCTCAGAAGCTTTCATCATCTTCATTTAATCAAGTTTGTTAAATTGAATTTCTGCTAGTTAATAGATTCTTTTCAACTGCTATACAGACTAAGTGGGTGGTGACCCGTAACCATACGGTGGGTCCGTATTTTTACGTACCGTCCGTTTTTTATAAAAATACGGAGGGAAAATTTTATATGGTCCATAGGAGTGAATTAGTCTCACAGCCGTAAAAATTAAAGTCATACAATTTGTTTTTTTAAGACTAAGAATTTTATGCCACCAAACTGACTAGCAGCAAGAAGTTAATTAGAGATTCACCAAAGAAAACCAAAAACACCACATAGAAAACATAATAACAAAACCAATCATACTAAAAACAAAGTTTTGGTCCTTGGAACCGAGATATTACTACGCAAGACCCGTTGAACCCTTTTCAGAAAATCCACAACCTCTGAGGCTAGCAAACCAAATGTATTAAAAGCAAAAGAGATACATACATGTTGATTCTCCAAACAGCTTTTTCGTGTTTAGCAACTTTGCTGATATGCCTTAAGCGCAGCATGTCTGGCAACAAACCTGTTGTCCCTAAGCCCAACAAGAGGGGACACTCCAGTAAGGTCTAGACAAACGTGATGATCCAGATAACGACTAAATTAAATGATTCAAGCAAGTCTAGAAATTCAACTTTCATGTAGTAGACATTATTTAAATTTTGTGTTTATTATAATGGTGCCATTCTTTTAATATGAAAGAATCAACACTTATGATTTTAGTTTGTTAGTGTGGTGTGGCATAGCCTTTTAACATGAATCCAGTGACCAGAAACTACTAAGTTGTATGACATTATAAAACCACCAAACAAAACCATAATTTGCTTCCAAACTTTTACGGTAGAAATTGAGTTGAAAAGTTCTTATTCGTGTTAGATATTACTTATTACATATTGATATTGTAAGGCATAGATATATAGACCAAACCAATGTTACGAAAAACAACTAAGGAGACTCCTATCTATATCACTAGAGGATTCAAATATTAACAAATTTCATGAGAGTAGCACATTGTAAATTGTTGTCACCGTCGCATCGCGCAGGTATCCTGCTAGTCTAATTAAGTATTTATCTTATATATTTAAAAAAGTAAACTGCACTTTTTATTCATGAGGTTTGTAATACTTAGCAGTTTAGTTCACCGTTAGAAGAAACGGTCTCTAATGTGTCAAGTCTTATCAATTTTTGTCCATAACGTTTAAAGTTTTAAACTTTTTCATCCATAACGTTTCAAGTGTTAACAGTTTTCGTCCCTAACGTTTCAAGTCTTAACAGTTTTCGTTCCTAACAATTCAAGTTTTAAACAGTTTTTGTCCTTAACGTTTCTAATCTTAAGAGTCTTCTGTTAAAGATTTAATGACGAAAATTTATAAGACTTAAAAGTTAGGGACGTAAACTGTTAAGCGTTGACTAAAACTGTTTAATTCTTGCAAATCTCAGAGAGGAAAAATCGCATTTACTCTATTTAAATTTTAAATTTTGACGTTTCTTTAATTTGTATAATTATTAACTAAATTTAAGAGATTCATATTTAAAACGTTTATATTGAATAATTTTAAAATCTCAAAACATAATTGATAGTCTTAAAAATGTCTTATTTTTAAGTGTTCACAATATAATAACTTAATGCATATATACAATGATTTAATGATAAGTTTTAAGTATTAACAATGTAATATCGTGTAATACACGTTAAGTTAGTAATCTTATTTGAAGTTAAGAAACTAAGAGTAAAGTAGTCGTAATTATAGAAAAATTTTATCGAAAAAAGTTAGTAATATGCCGCTATTTGGACCCCCATTTTGACCACCCTCCCTCTACGAGCCGTAGGGGGTCAAAATTTTTTTTTTAAATTCGAATAAAATTATTATAAAAAAAAATTTAGCATACGGCCCGTAGGGGGGCATACGGCCCGGCCCGTATGCTATTTTTTATTTTATTTTATTTTTAATAATAATTTGATTTGATGTAATATTTCGCGGGTCGTACGGTTAAATTATTTGATACGATGTAATATTCCCTTGAAAATTTCTATATAAACAATCGTTTTTCATATACTTTTTGCATTCGATTCAATATACAATTAGTTCAATAGTAACGCGAAATTAGTTTTGAAAATGTCTTGGTGGAACGATATTTTTCTTCCAACGACAAGAATGAAGATTACGATTATTCTGGTAGTCAAGGTTATCCGAACTATAACGACAACAACGAAGGTTACGGTAGCAAACTAGTTGTTGTCGTTATAGTT
>WOUH02070615.1:0-10074 GCA_009936405.2 Stevia rebaudiana
CTCCACCGCGCACCTCCGGCGGATCTCCTCCAGCTCAGCGACGTGCATCCCCTCCAAGGACGCGCTGCAGGCCGTCTTATACCTTGTATAGAGGTGACGTAGAGAGTAGATCGGGTCCGGTCGCAGGTCCTCTTCGGCTATGGGGAATCTCCGAACAGTTGCTGTGTTGTTTGGCGTGTTAGATGGTCGACTTTGTTTGCAAAAGAGGGCAGAGGGATTCGAGATTCGTTTTTATAGCAGATTAGCATCAGTTCAAAGCTTGGTTCGCGCAGGATCCGATTTGAATCTTGAATGCATCAAATTGTTAGTTATGGTGTTGGTTGGCCGAATTAATGGTGGAGGTGGACTCAAGATGCATCGGGGATGGTGTACGGGTGAAGGGTGGTGACCTAGGAGCTGGAATCGGTGGTTTATTGGTGCATTAATGCCAAGTGGGTGGCGGGTAAGGAGGAAGAGACCGAGGACCCGTGGATCTTGGATCTGGGCTGCGTGGAAAAGAAAATGTTTTAGGGGTTTTGACACTTTTAGCCCATGTGGTCTTTATCCTCTTAAATAAGACACCATGTCTCTTTATAGGTTAAATGAAAGTTTCATTTGTTTTAGTTTAGCCACATAAATGATTAATTAACCATTCTTTTTATACAACTTTGTTATTATTATATAATTATGTATATATGTAATGTATGTTGTGTGGTATATATATATTTTTGTAATTATATATACATATAGATACCAAACATAAAGTTTAATTTCGTAACATTTGTTCGTACATAAATTAATATTACAAGTTCGCTAAATTTCATGAATGTTACATTGGGTATCTCAAATTTTTGTTTCCTAGTCTTTTTACAAATAATTCTACACATATGAAGTGTGAAACTTGTATTCAAGCTAAAAATCATAGAGTTTCTTTTTGTCAAAGCAACACTAGAGTTGATTATGTTTTTTCATTAATACATTCTGATGTATAGGGCCCGGCTCCAGTTTCCACTAATGGTCGATTTCAATATTTTGTGTTGTTTGTGGATGATTTTTCTCGTATTACTTGGATATATTTTTTAAAACATAAATCAGAGGTACCTGAAAAATTCTTTATGTTTTACCAAATGATTCGTACCCAATTCAATAAAAGAAAATACAAATTATTCACTCAGATTATGGCGGAGAGTTTGTAAATCAGTCCATGCGTAATTTTTTCCAAACAAATGGTCTTATTCATCAAACTTCTTGTCCCAACACCCCTCAGCAAAATGGTGTAGCTTAACGAAAAAATGGTATTCTTCTTGAAAAAACTCGTGCTATGATGATTGAAGCTCAAGTTCCTAAATCTTTTTGGCCTGAAGCTTTAGCTATATCTGCGTACCTACTTAACCGTCTTCCAACTAACATCCTTAACAACAAAACTCCACTACAAATCTTAGCAACTCAAGCCACAATACCGTCCATCATGACTTTACCACCCAAAGTCTTTGGTTGCTCAGTATTCATACATATTCCTAAAACTGATAGAAATAAACTTGACCCATGTGCCGAAAAATGTGTTTTCGTCGGCTATGCCACTCATAAAAAAGGGTACTGTTGTTATAATCCCATTACTCATCGCATCCATGTCACTATGGATTGTGATTTCTTAGAGTCTGAATTCTTTTATTGCAACCAACCTCGTGTTCAGGGGGAAAAGAACAGTGATCCACTCAATTGGTTAAGCAATCAAAGTTGTTCTGAGGCTGTTCAAACGGAGCAGGTAGATGGAGCCACTGAACCTACATCATCCACTAAAACGGTTGATGAGCCGGTACACACAACCAATGAATCTACTTCGGATGATGTCCAACATGAGGTAAATGATTTACAGTCTGATTTGAATTCTGATGATGTGACTTCTTTTGCAAGTGAAGAAATTAACCATGATGACAACCCAGTTCCCGAATCTGAACCGGAGGCATTTACTCTACCTCCATGATGTAATAGAGGGATACCACCTAAGCGATACTCACCAGACCATGTCTCACACAACTCGAGGTATCCGGTAAAAGAAAACAGGGGGGATATCACTAATGTTGCAAAAGGTTTTTTCGCTGCCCTTCACTCAGAAGAAATACCAAAAACAGCTCAAGAAGCGAATGAAAAACCTGAATGGAAAGATGCTATGAGAACCGAGATGGAAGCTCTTGAAAGAAATAGCACATGGAAAAAATGTGTTTAACCAGATGGAAAGAAGACAGAGTCGGGTGTCGGTGGGTCTTTACTATCAAGTATAATGCTGACGGTACTATTGAACGATACAAAGCAAGATTAGTGGCTAAGGGATATACACAGACATATGACATTGACTATTCGGAAACTTTTTCTCCGGTTGCTAAGATGGATACTATCAGGGTATTATTTTCTATAGCCGCAAACAAAATTGGCCACTTCATCAGTTTGACGTAAAGAATGCTTTTTTACACGGAGATCTGAAAGAAGATGTGTATATGGAAGCTCCACCTGGTTTTTCAGATAAGTTTGAAAAAAATGAAGTATGTAAGCTCAATAAAGCTTTATATGGGTTAAAGCAATCCCCACGAGCATGGTTCGGGAGGTTTACCACAACTATAACAAAGTAACGCCGACTATACCTTGTTCTTTAAAATAAGAGGAGAACTAGTTACCTGTCTAATAATATATGTTGATGACATGATCATAACAGGTAGCGATGAAGAAGAAATTGCCGAGCTTCGAAAACATCTCTTTACAGAGTTTGAAATGAAAGATCTAGGAGGATTGAAGTACTTTCTGGGAATTGAAGTCCTTCGATCAAAGAGGGGAATTTTCATCTCCCAACGAAAATATATACTGGACTTGTTGGCTGAGACTGGTATGATGGATTGCAAACCAAGTGATACTCCAATGATAGTCAAATCATAAACTCAAAATGGTTAAGGGAGCTGAGCTAGCAGATCGTGAAAGGTACCAAAGATTGGTAGGAAAACTAATCTACTTGGCTCATACTAGACCAGATATTTCTTACGCAGTTGGGATAGTAACTCAATTCATGCATCAACCTCAAACAGATCACATGGAAGCAGTTATGAGGATAATTCGTTATCTTAAGTATACTCCTGGAAAAGGTATTGTCTTCCTAAAAAATGGACACTTGGATATTAAAGCCTTCACTGATGCCGATTGGGCAAGTAACCCAAATGATAGACGGTCTACTGCTGGATACTTTACCCTAGTCGGGGGAAACTTGGTTACATGGAGAAGTAAGAAACAAAAAGTTGTATCATTGTCTAGCGCAGAAGCCGAATTTAGAGGTGTTGTAAAAGGAATCACAGAAATTTTATAGCTAAAGAAATTAATGCATGAGATTGGTTTTCCACACCATTCTCCGATTCAATTGATGTGTGATGATAAGACAGCAATAAGTATCTCAGAGAATCCTGTTCAACACGATAGAACAAAACACGTAGAAGTGGATCGACATTTTATAAAGGAAAAAATTGAAGATGGCATTATTGAACTACCATTTTTGAGATCTGAAGATCAGTTGGCAGACATTCTCACAAAGGCAGTAACAGGAAGAATGTTTGAATCAGTATTGTGCAAGTTGAACATTGAAGATCCCACTGTACAACTTGAGGGGGAATTTTAGAATTCTTGGTCAAACCAAATCAATTATATATTCAATTATGGCTATAATTTGGGATGGATTTCACATGTGTAATCTATTTAATGTATTTCCTTGTTTAGCTTAGGCTCCCCTATTATAAAGGGTTATCTTGTATCTTTTTTTCATATAATAAAAATAGAGAGATACATATCAATATAGCCGGTTAACAAATATGTTGTTCAAGTATATTGTGGACACAAAATGGATGCTTCTGACATTATCATAATGAATGTGAAGAAATTATTTATGAACATTAACCGGATGATCTGGAAGAAAAGCTATCAAGATAACCAAGTTTGGAAGATCCACATCAAGTAGATGCAAGGGAATATAAGAGAAAGAGATATGTGGACTATGGTGGCAAAAGACCTTGGTTACGACTACAAAGGAACTTGCAGTAGAAAAAGAGATTGACAAGGTGCTTATGATGACCGAAGAAGCAAATCGAAGCCTATTCAAGAACACTCCAGAGAACATAATATAAGTTTAAGGGAGGGTATTAGACTTATAAACTTAATTAGGAGTTATTATTGTTTATATGCATAAAAGTCATTTGTATTATTATTTTAGGATTAGAGGATCAATTGTGATGTGCTATCAAACAATTACCTTGGCCGCCGACCATCACCGTTAACCGCCAATACTCTTGTATATATATTTCTCTGTATTGACATTTGATCTTAGCAATCACAATTCTAATTAATCCTTTACTAGTTCCCTTAATTTATTTTTTTATCAAGTGCTTATCATTTGTGAATCTATGCCATCAGTCTGATGATGATATCGGCTTCTGCTAACAATATGTTTTCATTTGTCTTCACAACCGTCATAATCAAGATTGGATACGTTTTTTATACCATTAAACTCAAACTAGTTTTTTGTTTATGACGAGTCCATCGTTATATCGGCTAAAAATGTTGTGAGGGCTTCAGAAACCCGAATGTATGAGGCTGAGGTGGATTGGTAACGTCACCGTTGTCATGGCTATAGGTGAGAGGATTCGGAGTTTCTTACGGCAGTGACAATTTGTTTGAGCCTAGGGTTGAACTGTTACTTCTTTTTTTCTTAAGATTTTGCAAGCAATGATGATCGAAAGTCTGTTGTTTACTTTCCTTATGTGTTTTGAAGGGTAGGGTATAAATTTTGTATGCGAGCTGCTTCTACGATGATGGCGACATTGAGTGATCGAGGTTAACCTTGGAGTTTCTGAGATTGGCAATAATGATCATTGCGATCCAAGCCTAAACGATACTAGAAGTATAACAAAACTTGGAAATAAATACAAGCCCAGTGTACATAATTTACCCTACTACTAATGATAACTATAACCACAAACTTGCTAAATAATGATTAAACAACTAATTTATATTTATACTTGGGTCAAATAATTATTAAGGCCAACATAGTAAGCCGATGGCATGAGAGTAAGACACCATCACTTTAGACAAAAAAGACATTAAAAGTACACATTTTTTTATTTAATAAAACACAATAAAGAAAAAAAATATACATGGTTGCCTAGCTAGCAACATTTATTCGTACTTCAACAAAAAAAGAAAAAAGAAAGAAATATTACGGTAGTAAAATACATACTTACGGTGGCTAACATTGTTGTGATGATGATATAAGTAAAGCCTGATTACTCTTCCTGATTTTCAGAAATAAAATTCATGAAATTGGTGGATATCATACCCGAAGAAGGGTTCTCCGTATTCATATTACCATTCAATGGCACAATTCTGTTGTTGAAGCCCAATAACGGATTTCTTGAATTTAACCAACAAGCTGGTGGTTCAGCAATATTATTATTATTATTATTATTGTAACCAAATATAGAGTGATTTGTCGATGGGATTGAAGTAATATTTCCCACATAAATATCAGTATTTCTCACCGTATTATCCAAGTGCAAATGTTTCAAGAAGTGATAAGTGTTTGAATATTCAACCGGATAACATGATGATTCTTTCATATTATTATCATCACGATTTTCAGAAAATCCCATTTGTGATAGATGGATATCAACACTCGGATCTGCATCAAATAATTGTTTCTTCTTCTTGTCAAGATTCTTGATCATGATTTTGTCTCTTATTTTTGTTCTCGTTCTTGCTACTGCAATTGCTTTTCTTGATCTTTCATCTTGATCTTCCGCTAGCGCGATCTTCATCACAGATTCTGTTTCGCATGTAGATAAAGGCGATCCAGTATGATTATTTTCGATGTTAACCATTTGAGCAGCAACAACATGATCATCTGATTGATGGTTTTCAGCAATTTCCTTAATCGCCTTATGAGACTTGTTAAAAAGCCACTCAATGGTTTTGCTAGCTTTATCAAACCCTAACATATCATTAAGATCGAAAAACTTGCGAGCCGTATGAACCGATAACCTCATTCGTCTGTCTCGAAGACCTTGAGCTGTGTGAATTTTGCTTTGTTTGTCTTTCTTACCAACGATTCTTTTCTTCTTTACGCACTTCAGTTTAGAAGTTGCAGGTTTGGTTATGGCGGTGAGTTTCATGGGGTTGTTCGGGGCAACGATATTGGTGGTAGTTGTGGTGGTGGTGGGATGGTGGTCATGTTCGAGGTTTGGGAGCATAATTGTGGTATTCATATCATAAGTGAATTGTGAAATTGTTTGAATTAACAAGTTTGTATTGTGTCTTGAAGGAAACATATAATCATTAAATCATATTAATTAGAGAAAGAGATACATGTGGTGGTTAAATTTGGAGTAAAGAATCTGACTTTGGGCAAACGACTAGTTTTATGGCATGATATTGATATTGATATTGATATTGATATTAGATTAAATATAATATATATATATATATAGTAAAGATTTTTTATTAATTTAGCATATTGGGAAATTTTTAGAAAAAAAATCAAATTCACGTTAGTGTAATAATTATCTATTTCTACAAATGTAAATAATATTTAATGTAATTACAAATAATTACCGGCACTTAATTTCGGCTAAAAACCAAACTTTTATGATCGAGTTAAAGTTGAGTTTATCAAAATAGTTGTTAAGGTGTCTTTTGTTAAAAACTAAGTTAAGTGTTTAAAATCCGGACAAAATGATGAAAAACTGTTGTTACAAAAATATGGTCGAGTTTAGTTATAGTTGAGTTTGAGTCTATTAAAATTTTAGTGAGTTGAGTTCAATTCGAATTGTTTCCACATTTTTTATGCTTTGAAAAGTTCTAAAATGTCCTGTTAAGGTTTATGTATTACAACGTGAAGTCAGTAAACAATGTAAGAACAAATTTATATGCTACTCTATTATTTTGTAACGTTTAAGATATTAAATAAGTGGCCCTAAACAATTAATAATACATCTGTAAGATTTGGATATAAAACCATATCTATTAAGAAGGCATTAAGTTGCTAGACATAGAGCTCAACTAACTATAGGAGAGCTAAATGGAGTACGTACGATTTTTAAATCCCATTTAAATGCACTATTAACTAGCATTAGTGTTCTTTTATGACCGTTGCATGTGCGACTATGTTGTCACTACTCTTTTGACAACTTAGCTAAAATAATGATTGTCATACTTTCCATCTCATGTAATATGTTGATCATATGTTAATAAATTCCAAAGTGGTTGAGATTGGTTGTAAGTAAAGAAAAGAAAATTTGAGAGTGGTTGTAATAAAAATCTGTATATTTGAGAAAAAATTTGGGTAAAGTGAATTTTTTATTTATTTTTTAATACTTTTAATATTGGTTGTGAGTGTAAAAGAAAGAAAATGTAATAATAAAGATATTAAAAAATATTATTTAATTTAAAAGGGTAGTAATTTTTTGTGAATTACGAGGATTATGATTGGCAATGAGATGTGAGTGCTCTTAGGAAAACAAGGAAGAGTAGAGTGTTCAAAGTTCGTGCAGTTTACAACGTTCGTGCAACAAGATCGGAGATCTTAGCAGAGGAGATCAACACCGCTTATATTAGTGTGAAGAATATATCCAAAGTTATAATTTACAATGGTTGGATTGGTGTCATTTTGCTTTTAACTATTGTGCATAATTGGTGTATTTTGTTATTGTCATTCCTAGAACTTGCTGGGAAAGTGATAATAAAATTGCTTCTACCATTCAAAAAATGTAATATATAGATCAAAGTACAAAACCACTCCGTCTATATATTCACTTTAATGTTGTTGCCCATGAATCTATATGTATACGTATACTATGATTTCTAGCTTAAGTGGTTGGGAGGAGGTGTTGACTTGGGGCTCTCCATTTGGGAGGTCTCAAGTTCAACTCTTGATCAATAACATTTATGCTCTAGGTATTTCTATGATGTGGAGAAAGTGCACATCAAATTGAGGTCATCAGTTCGAACTTGAGGAGGGGAGAGGGTTTACGGGTTTCATCCGGATCCCGTTTATCTGGGGTACGGTCTCACGGAGGTCGAGGAATCAACCTTGGCTACATCGTCCGGATACCGGTGCTAGCACGCGAGATCCCCTGTTCAAAAAAACAATTGAACTTGGTTTCTCGTTGGAAATCGAATTTGATCACACAGCCATGATAGACACAACTTGTTTTTTCTCCACTTAGGACTGGATTAGAACCCTTCTACACCGGTTACCTATATCTTAAGACATCATAAGGGCTCAATCGGTAACAAAATAGACATCCAAGCCATGGTTATCATTCAAGAGCACAAGAGAAAGATCATGACAATGATTTAAACTCAAGAAAGAACATGTAACGACCGAGAAAAGCTGGTGTTTGTCTAGTGTTCAGGCTTGCAGCTAGAGGAATGGTGGTGCAAGTACATGCGATCGAAAGACAAGTCGGGTACATGGTCACAAGAATAGTCGATCTAGGAGGAGCCTAAAAAACAACGTTAGAGATCGAAAGGTGTCCTGAAAGAATCAAGGTCAAGTCGACAAATTAGAGTAAAAGACCCGGCTATTCCATATCAGAATTTGAAGGCTGGTTGTTGGCGTAATTTCCGTGTATGATTGAGCACATGGTCCGGTCCATGTGACTAACAACAAGTGGGTTAGAAGTCTATGGGTATTAGAGTTTGAGGGTTAATATCAAGAGTTATAATCAAGATTCTTAAGTTAGTTTTTTTCTTAATTCACTAATATTGGGAGCTATATAAATTGTGGTATGTTCTTTTTTATTCATCTTGTGCCTTGAGAGGTGACTCACTTGCTCCTGCTAACTATTCTCAACGGCTTTCACAGGCAATCTCTGTAATTTAATTTACTCTTTTTAATTATAACACTAAACTTGATCTGTTGTCAATTACTCTCTTATATTTTCTCTATACTCATTTGTCATATTAAATACATTTTTTAAATAACAAACACACATACTCATCGAAAATACTTTAAATTACCCCACACATGCATTTAGTAGGATTTGAATCCTATACCTCTATAATAGAAACACACACTTTAACTACCTTGATGTCCTTAGAGGACACTTATTAAGTATATAATTTTAGTCACTACGTGTGTATTTTACTTTATTAAAAGCACTCCAACATTATTTTGATCTCATTGAGTACAAACATCGTAATGTTACTTAGAAATCTAACCCGCATATATATCTTGGTATAAACAGTAAAGAATCAACGAAAGCCCATGTTGTAACAAAACCCCATGTTGGCCAAAAGGGCCCAAAACTTACAATTATTGAAGGGTGTGGTGTTAAATATTAGATTTCAAATAAACTGATAAATGAATTAAACTGAAACGGTTTAAAACAAAACGAAATGCGTATAAGGTTTTTAGTTTGGGTTGAACCCAAAAACCAAATATGTAAGTAAGTTTTTGGTTTGGGTTGTGGTTTTGCAAAAATCTTATTCGGATCAAACCGAATAATCCGAAACACCATTAGTAATAATAATCACATATATTTTATAGTTTAGTAGCCCATATGCCCAAAATTATTTTAAGTTTGTGCCCAATCTATTTAAAGACTTGGACTGCATTATATTAAAATTTATTATAATGGTTGTGCTAAACGTATCTTCTTTATATTATTTTTACGTGTCGTTACCTCCCCTCAAATTCCTAGATAAATACAATAAAACCTTTATGTTTTATATTTTTTATAATTTGAAACAAAAGATCTTTTTTTTTTATAAAATCAATCCTCTCTATATTTATTTGGGGAGCGGTTATTGTAAAAAGCGTGTTTGTTGTGAGAAGGGTAGGAAGGAAATTGGACCGTAGATATAGGTTTTTGTACGGTTATGATTTTCACGGTGGCAAAAGCGTAATAAAAAAGTAGCGTTCACTTATTTTTAGACGCTAAAGTTGCGAAAAGGACATCAAGGTAATTTTATCAGTTACCTAACATACGGGCTGTTGGTTCTGTCTGCCCAAGAAACATAACAAATTGATGTGGCTAGTATGTTATGATCCAAGTCGGGTCATACCCA